>WOVY01000725.1:220000-420119 GCA_013436015.1 Rhipicephalus annulatus
TGGTTCCCTATTTCAATACTAATGAAGTATTGCAATATACCGCTTATATGCCTGAAAATTATTGCCAAGGTTTAGGGACTGCTTCCTTTGTAGCGCGGAGGCATAGAAAATATGGGTAATGTGGCCTCGTAGGTGGAGCTGATAATTATTGTTAGGCTGTCAACCACTATAATTACCTAGGTTTTTTTCCCTTTCATTCATCTTCATCTATATACAGAATACCATGCATCTAGTATCCTTCATATTGTTGTGTAAGTGATATATACGAGATTAAACTCTGATAGTAATATTTCTCGACAGAGTAGTACAGCACCCAAGCACTATTTTCCCCCTAAGGTTCTATGAAGTCTGAAATAGAGTAAATATTGATTCTCGCCCTCATGTTATCTCTTCTTCAGCAAGATACAACCATTCGTGAGTTCCCCCACCATGGTGGTCATGGTGATCGCGAGATCGAATCCCGTCCGCCACGCCCGCATTTTTATAGAGGGGAATGCCAGACGTCCGTGTACCTGGATTTTGATGCATGTCGAAGAACACCAGGTGGTCTGAATTTCCAGAGCCCTCCACTGCGGCATCCTTCAGATTCACGTCGTAGTTTTGGGGCGTTAAACCGCAACAATGGCTGCATCATCATCATTGAGTTGCTTGGTTGCTGCACCACTTTCTGAATTGGACTTCATGGCGACACTTCGTCCCAAAATGACACTCCTGATACTCAACAAGAACAGTTTATTTTCAAGTGAATCATTTACAATGGTGCAAAATAATGTAAAAATCGCTGCATCTCTGTGTCACAATGAGGTGCTTAGGATTCCTTACCGCTGAATATTGCTTTAGGTTTTGTGCAATAAGCACATCTCAGCGTCCAGATACGACGATTACCGCGCTACTAGAAGGCACTTGGACAGTACAGTTGCCGGCCAGATGCGCGGAACGCATGTAAAAGTAGGTGCGCTGCGGGGAACGAGGCCTTTCCGGGGTCATCCAGTCACTCCTCAATGGTCAGAGTTAAATGAACATAGATGTGTTTCGGCCGTTAAAGCGACCAATTTACAGCGTTGCATGGCCAGAATGTCCTGAAGGTACTGACTAAGTAAGTCCAGGGTTATTGCGAATCATTCGCGTCATTTCTAGACTGATAATAAAAGCATACACGAAGCAATGACAGTGTTTTCTCCATATTTACTGTTTTAGTAACATCTGCTTTAATAGTTAGTGTGTGCCCCGCCGCGGTGGTCTAGTGGCTAAGGTACTCGGCTGCTGACCCGCAGGTCGCGGGTTCAAATCCCGGCTGCGGCGGCTGCATTTCCGATGGAGGCGGAAACGTTGTAGGCCCGTGTGCTCAGATTTGGGTGCACGTTAAAGAACCCCAGGTGGTCTAAATTTCCGGAGCCCTCCACTACGGCGTCACTCATAATCATATGGTGGTTTTGGGACGTTAAACCCCACAAATCAATAGTTAGTGTGTCGTTATATTGTTCAAATATATGTTGGTAGCAATAAAAAGTATCAGCGGAATTCAGCGTCGTTGGTGTCTCACATTAAATAAATGTCCGCTTTTCTTGGAGTGGTCGTACTTAATTGCCGCAGGGCCACCAACATAGCAATATTAGAGTGGTAGACCTCAATGTACATTACACATGATAGACGAATGTAGATTATACATGACCTCATTATACATATATAATAGACCTCATTAGACGCTAGCATTACACATGAAACTAAGATCTATTGCTTGCGCGAAGACTAGAAACTGACTTCCAGCAAAAAGAGATACCATACGCCACCAGCATACGGATATCTGCTGCTGGCCTGTAATAGTAAGAAGGAGAGGCCTAAGAACCAACCTTCGATACGAGGTAGTCCGGGAACTTCAGACAAAAACCCATCGGCTCTCTAAAGACACTCTGAGGAGACGAGCAAGGAAGTGCAAGCATGGCCTCCTTCAAAGAAGCAGACCCTAGCTTTGTACCAGAAAACAGCCCAGAAAAATCTCCCACTGGTACACACATCTGTCACGAAGGCTTGGAAGAATCATTCAGTAATGCGTGTCGTGCATTCTTCTCAGTTCCCAGAAGAGCCACAATCACTATAGATATTTTGTGTGTAACAACAGTCACTCGCTGTAATACTGCTTGAAAAGCATCGTTCCATTAGGAAACCAGTGTAGAATGGCGCAATACGCGTCGTCCTGGCAATGGAAACACTTCATCCTGTTGTTGGGGTGGCTAAGGAGACCAAGGCACAGCTCCATATGAAGAAGATGACAGACTTCAAGTGGCATTTTCTTGGCAGGAAGGGAACAGCTCCTGTACCATAGTTGGCCAGCAGTTCAACTGTCCGCATGTTGTGGAACATCCTAGGAAAAATGGACGCAGACCTCATTTCATCGCCGTTTTTTCCTGAGAATTTGTGCCTGTTGTTTACATCCGATGGATGCTCGCACAGGTGATTCTCGCCTGCTGGTAAGTCTTGAAAGTAATCGCACCATTGCCGTAAATATTTTACCGCCCTGTGGATGTTCGTACCCTCTTGCCTTTCTCTTTCTCGTTCTCTTTTTCTTTGTCGTCTTCTGGGAGCGGTGGCCTGTGGTGCGCCAACCGCAGCTCTTCATCCAGCTGCAACCTGGTGAGTTTGCAGTCAATAAGAAAAGTGGCAACAAGGGGAAGCCGCCACTTGCCCTTCAACTTGGGCTTCGGCATGGCAAAGATGACAAGCTTGAACATGCCCACACGCTGTGGCACTATCTGGAACGTGACGCGACGGTCCTTGTCTTCGCGGGTTATCATGCCCTTGAGCTCCATCTCGACGCCATCCGCATCGAGCAGCTGATGGCTGACGAGCATCGCCTCGGACAGGTCGATGGTGAGCTTTCGCTTGGCACCCCACGACACAATGACGGGCCCCGACTGATCGACGAGCCGCATGTTATAGTCGTAGAAAGTTTGTGTGGGACCCCACGGGACCTCGTTGAGTGGGTATGGCACGAGGTACTTCTTGGCACGGAGGCATTCCAGCAGGAAGACGACAATGTTCTGCAGGCTGACGCTAGCGGCAGCCGTGCTGCCTTCGGCAGCTGCCCGCATGTCGCGTTCACGGTTGGCGTAGATCTTGAGGATGTAACGTCCTTCCGTTGGTGGCGTCACGCCGAAGCAGGCCACGCTCCGGTCTTCCAGTAGGTGGCAGAAGACGTAGTTGTTGAGCGCCGCGTTCTCCGTCTCGTCTGACGGGAAGAGCTTGAACTTGTAGCGCATAGGCTCATGCGAGGCGATCCGCAGCTCGGTGCGCACCTTGAACACGATGGGATTCTGCGGCCGCGTTCGCAACCGCATGTTGAGCTGGAAGAAGTGCGGTGTCACCTTTGGAAGCGAGTTGAACTCTTCGAGAGTCAGGGGCTTGTCCAGTAGCTGCCACCTGGAGGGCGTAAAAGGAGGCACAATGACATTCGTCATCAATTTGCACTAAACAGCGACGTGTGAATGCGCAAATAAACAAAAACGCTGATTCAACTTTGTTTAATTCACTGCAGGTAAGTGTTGTAAACGGCATTATTGTGAAGTGTGAGATTAGTGATGCACGGTACAAGGTCACAAACTTAAGGGCTACTATGGCGGACTCAGAAAAAAAGACTATTTTGCTTTTAGATAATCTAGTATGGTCAACATCGCAATATCTTTTTCATATATAGGTTTCTTTCGACGTCACATCTTCTGCCAAAAGTCTCCTAACCCGAGAACAACACAAATATTGTGCGTCAGATGTAGCAATGGGCGAGACGAACTATTTTTCGTTGTCGCATCTCTAATGCAGGTTTTGTTGCATTCACTTGTTTGACACCAATGCGCTTGCGCATTGCTATTTATAACATAAACCTTTTTGCGTTTAAGTGTGGCGGTTCTATTTTATCCAATGCTCAGATCCTGAAATCAGTTGATGAATTGTTTCAATGTAAAATAATTCATATTACGAGAATAAATAGTTTTAATGGCATTGTAATTCTCCATCAAGAAATCAGCGCTTCAGATATAAGCTGACATATAAAAGAAGACACGAAAGCCCTTAAGTACACTCTTGGTAATCTTGTCAGGCATGGTTTCTACTTAAAAATTTAATCAGAAAAATATACTTGACTGTATATCTAATTAACGGACAACGGTGCAATAAGGTGATCCCTCGTTTAACGTCTGCCCGCCCGTTTCTCAGAAGTGCGATTAGAAACTATGAGCGTAATGAATAGACTTCGTCATTTTTCATGTAATGTGTGTTTATTTTATTTTTTTTAATTCTAAGCAGTGATCTCTGTTACTTGACAGTGTGTCATGCACGGCGCGACAACATGCTTATTGCTACAACAAAGATACTTGAAACGACTTGCACGATAAATAATAGTAAACCTAATGCCACTCAGGAGATTTGTAAATAGATCCCCTTTTAGCTGCGCCTTTTACGAAGATCTGTTGAGATGACAACAAACCGCAAGATCCATTTTGACTATGGAATGCCACAAGAAATAAGAGAACGTAGTGACTTTCCAATGAAACTTTGCCACGCGAGATGTACGTTTAGAGCAAAGGTGAGGTGGTAATCGAGGAAGTAGAACAAAGAAATCAAAGTGTGGTTCACCTTGAGTAATTCTTCTCCATCTCGTCGTAAGGAAAGTGCGTCCATATGAGCACCTCAGGGTCGGTGACGAAGAAGTGTTCGTTGATTTTCCTTATAAATTTCCCCGTGTGGTCTGTGTATCCTGGGAAAGAGACGAGGAAAAGTGACTTGATTTCGAAAAGACACAGTCTCCGAAAGGACGAGTTTGCTTTGTCAGAATATTGACGCGAGGTAGGCTGGCAACTATAGTGGCCAGCCTCTGAGGAGGATAACGAGGTATGTATAGTTCTATGGGTGCGTGCTCTGGTGTTCGTGCTTTTGGCCTTTGGTACCAAATGTAAACGCCCTGTTTTGTGCCTGCGTCCCTGTGTCCTTGTGATTATCCAGTTATTTTCTGAGGATGACGTAGCCAATGGACCATATAACTCACATCTGAAAAGTTGTCGTTCGTATATAATGCTCACTCACTGAATAATTTAAGCTTAACTCTGTTCTAATCAGTACCCAATGATATAGTCAGTACACAAGACAGATGCTTTCAATAAACAACGGCGATGAGATTGCCAGGGTCGGGGCGAGCCCTGTTATGACACCTCATGTTACCCCTCTTGTAGTTAGGCTGAGCTGGTCTGTACCGGCAGTGAACATGACACATTTCGAACGATGTCATGAGCGCAATACCACAAAACAAGAAAAGAAACAAATATATTGCACTGCTTCTTTTCACTGCTAAATAATTGCTGCTGCTCACATGTGTTTGATATCGGCTGATAGGACCCCCCTCACTGCAAGTTTGAAGAAATATGGTGCTGCTGTATACTTACATGTGGACTACGTCTGCTGACATGACTGAACGAAAATGAAGAGCTGTTGCGGGCGAATGAGAAAAACTGGGGAGAATAGGTGGTGCTTGTACAGAAACTGGACAGTGTGTACTATGGTATCCAGGTCGGCTCTTTTCACCACACTGGACAGGGTGGTCACACAGACAATTCAGTACATTTTGATACTAGCCTAGAAAGAAACTAAACGAACTTCATTGGTATATATGCTATAGCGAAAACACTATTATACGAGTGAGCCCACTGAAGCGAAGGACTACGAACACTGCATACACATCATTAGTAGTCAACTTCTCACTTGGAGACACTCTGAGGAGCTCGCTCTTGAGAGTTCATAGTCAGCGATCCCCTCTAATTGTTCTCGGTCTTTCCTGCCTATTATCCTTCAATCACCCACCTCTTCCAATACTCACTACTGATGAGGTGTCATCCACTGAAAGAAACAGTTTAGGGAAGGACTGTTTTGTTTATTTCATGTATATTGTTATGAAAATCACTTGCCCCCCCCCCCTTCAAGCTCTTTACTCAGCGCACGTCAACACTTATCTGTATTTCCATCTGTTAAAAACCTGCGTATGTATGTTAGCTGCCGGCTCTGTTCCTTCAATATTCCTGCATTGATCCTATTTTTGTCTTCATCAGTTGCATTAGAATGAACAGCCTGCGTTTTATTATCGTGCAAGCGAACCTTCGCCCTCAAACACCATCTATTCTTTGAAACGATCGTGCTGTCATATGGGAGCTTTGTGTCCCGGGACGATTCTGCAGTGCTCAGTGCGTGGCATCTGTGATGAGCTCCGGCAGCGTAATGGCATGCTACTGGAACTCATCGCATGCATAGGCCATGATCGGTGACAGCTCTGTCACGATTCTGCCTAGGCAGCCTCCAGGCGCTCGCCTGTCTCTTTCTTCGGGGCTTTGTCAGCCACAGGAACGGCACATGCTACCACCCATCAATTACCTACATAATTGGTGTTTAGGAACGAAAGTCGGGCGTGCTATCGTCGTCAAATGAAACACGAACAGCGGCAAGCCTTAGCAATGATATGGTCCCCACCATCCACTCATCCCCATGGACACGCGCAGTGCTACCTGCCGCCTGTCACTTATAGAGCCCACATTACGGCCAGTCACATAAGCTCCCTACTGTCAATAGCGATGACTGGACGGCGGGCACTATACCATTGATAATACTTGCCACTGTTAACGTTCCCCTCGACGCTGACAATACGTTCCCTACTGTTGAATTTTCCGACAGTACGTATGCATAACTTGCCATTACTTTCCTGAACTAGCACATAGCAACCCTATATTAGGGTGCAACCTTAAAAGGCAGCGACATTTTTGCTCCCAAGGTGGCATGCGCGCACGCACCTACTCCTTTGGGTGCGCACTCTTAGACTGACATCCGGACGATTTGTTGCTGGGCCTGTTGGTTCATACTTGAGGAAGCAGCATGTTTCGGATTGATTGATATATTGATTGATAGGTGGGATGACGATAGTTATAGCGCGAGAACAAAACGACGACACAGAGACAAGAAGGACACGAAGGACACGAGCGTTTCGTGTCCTTCTTGTCCCTGTGTCGTCGTTTTGTTCTCGTGCTATAACTATCGTCATGCCATACCAACTAGCCCAAGCTGCCACACTTCTATGATAAGTGGGGTTTAACGTCCCCAACCACCATATGATTATGAGAGACGCCGTAGTGGAGGGCTCCCGAAACTTTGATCACCTGGGGTTCTTTAACGTGCACTCAAATCAAGCACACGGGCCTACAACATTTCCGCCTCCATCAGAAATGCAGCCGCCGCAGCCGGTATTCGATCCCGCGACCTGCGGGTGAGCAGCCGAGTACCTTAGTCATTAAGCATGTGTCGAAAGACTGGTGATCCTGCCGACTGTGCATGTGGCCAACACTTACTCAGGCCCTGTTTTAATGCTGTATATTCAGAAAACGAGATGAAAAAAATTGCCCGCAGCTTCCCTCGGGGGAACACTGAGGAGGATGCGGAGCATATAATTGGTTAACGGGGTGTTAAAGTGCGACTTACTTGGGTCAATGGCTAAATTGGTTAACGTGGTTGTGAAATGGGGTGTTAAATTGCGACTTACTTGGGTCGATGGCTAAATTGGTTAACGTGGTTGTAGGAGGGGGTGTTAAATGAGTGAACACGTACACACGTATGCGAAAGGGCGGCGCTGGTCGAAGGGACGTCGATCATTGTGTTTGTGGATTCGTTGGAATTCATTTCACCGCGACCTTGGACGTCGACGCGCCGTACAAACCAACCGACGAGCGGCAACTGAGCGAGCGAGCGCCGACCTTGAGTATATATACAGCACGACGGCGCATGCACTGTCAGCTGTTGAATGTTCTCGAAGCGCGACGCCACATGCGCGTCCACTGGAGAATCAGGAGAATTGTAGATGTCGAACGCGGTGTGTAGAGGAGGAAGGGTGCACAGATGGTGGAGGAGTGAAGCGCGCGCGGTGTGTAGAGGAGGAAGGGATGCACAGATGGTGGAAGAGTGGGCGACGGCGCGACGGCGCATGCGCGCGCGTCAGCTGTCGAATGTTCGAGAAGCGGTGTGGACGGCGCGGACGGCGCGGACGGCGCACTACAAGGCGCGAGTATAAGATGCTCCGCATCTAAAAGGTACGGTTTCCTGGCTATAGCCGGCACTTTAAGCGGGACCCGTTAGAGAGTGCAGAACATAAGCGGGACTATTTGAGTCGCTAAAGCACCGGCTGCAGCGCTTAGGACATCTCGGTGGTGTCTCTCCGGCCTCCCTTCCACAGCTGACAATATTAGCGTTCATTCAGCCATCACTAATATTCACATACTTATAGGCAGCCAGGACGGGCCTTGTAGAGTACCCCGAAGCCCATGCTATCTTGATGTTCTGACGAGACCACGGGACATTGACTACACTGGGACTCGGCCGCAATTATCGCCGAGGAAAAACTGCTGCCTAATTGGTTATTGTTGGTCTCACTGTATGCATTCAGCCGGCGCAACACGAAATAAACAGGACATGTTGAAAATCAGCTGTAACTGCGCGTGCGTGCTGCGTCATTTTTCTGATATCTGAACAAGATTGATTGCGTTTGCCTTTACTCTGACCGAGAAACTCGCACATCCTTTTTAGTGCATTTAACCTTTACTCCTCAGCGTGTTTTCGTTTCTGTTTTCACCATGTTAATATCTCGCCGAACGAGTTTTCAGTCGAACTCTTGACTATGGTTTAGATATATTGAAATTCAGCAAGCGTGGTAACTTAGCCAAGTGATAAACGCACTTGATCTTCGAGAGCCAGGCTTGAAAATTATCGTGGCCAGGGAAATATTTAGGCAAGGTTTTCATATATTGCGAATCCTGGTGCCGGTTGCGGCATCGTACAATCCAAGGCACAAAAATGAGAGCCGTCTGACTGTTTTTTGAGAGACTACGGACTCTCCATATATACGGCTCCGTCGAAAGGCACATGTCAACTCTCTATGGAGGTCATTACACTCTCTTCGGAGACTCGTGTGATTAAAAAAAAGAGTTATCGTGACCCTTTAAACAGAGTTGCATACTATAGCAAGCTAGCAAGTCAGGACTCGAATAAAACATAGGACTTGCTTTTTACTTGGAGTGTACGCGAAAAACCCGGCTCTGGCGAGTGACTAGAAATGCGGGCGTAAATGTAGCCCTTGAATGATCACCGATCACAAGCGATGCATCGTTGTCCAGTAATTGATGCTTTCTTAATTAGGGGCTTCTTGGTGATCAGGCGTTTCTGATATGGCAGCCTGATTCCGTTACCAAGTTCTGTTTTCATTTCACGTTGCCCCATTTTACTGTTGCCTGCGTGTGAATGCATGACCGTCGTTCTTTCCTGTAGCGACCAAAGTGTTGTGCTTGCTAAGCACGTTTTGGGTGTTTTACATGTCAGAGCCTCTATGATCCTATGAGGCACTCGGTAGGGAAAGGCTTCGGCCATCTGGTTTTCTTTAAAGTGCACAGACATCGCACACTACACAGGACCTGTACTATATCGCCTCCATTGAAGTGTGACCGTCGTGGCCGGGAACGAACCCACGACCTTCGGATCAGCAGCCGAGCACCCGAACCGATACACCACCACGGTGGTCTAAATCTCGGCATGGAGGATTAAGAAAGGAGGGAGCATGGCACAATGCGATGGTGAAAAATGAAGGGAGAAAAGTAAGAGAAACGGATATAGAGAGAGGAAGACAAGAAAAGTCTTACGACAGGCACACCCGTTTTCACGATAAAGGGAGGGCTCCTCGTTTTTCGTTTGTTATTGTGTATTTGTAGTGCGTTTCCTCACTAACAGAGGGAGACGAAATATTACTGAGAACTAACAGACAATAACGCCAACGAAAGTAAAGGTTAAATTAATAGAAGGAAGTGTAATGTAAATTTGAAGGAATAAAATTGGACGAAAAAATTAACATGCTGCCGGCAAAGTTTACTCTTCCCCTTCTTTCCCGTTACCTCGTATTGTCTCGTTCTACGTACCCACGGTTAGCCCTTTAGTGGGTGAACTGCTGCCTCCTCACTTTTAATGGACTATTAGTGAGTAGAGGGACGGATCTGATTTCTGTTGGACATACGCGTTGATGATGATGATATTTTTTGGTAGGCCGCACATTACAGCATTCCCATTAAGACTATGGTAATTTTCAGTGAGCGACTCATAAGTAACGATTTTCTAAACATCTTCTATGTTAAAAACTGAAACATTATATCAATGGCACATATTGCGCGAACATCCTTCAGAACATTATAGTCAATGGTACAAACAAAAAACCGTCTGGCCAGGTTGATTCATCTCATAGCAATTACAGATATTGTCGCTGATCTTACGAATAATTGGCGGAAATGACGTTTTGGTGCGCACACGGCAGTTTCACTCACAAACAGTTGGTTTGTCAGCAGGCTTCCCACTCCAACATGCGTAAAAGGGGTAGTTCCACAGTGCACACTAAAGCGCACAAAGTGCAATTAGGCAACACGAGAGTGCGTGGTCTACATTGTAAAGTGTAAAACTGTGCACAGTCCACACATGTGCTCCGTGACGCTTCATCAGTGCATTCAAACTGAGCTGCACATGACTTGTGCAAAGCATAATTGATCACTTTGTGTTAAGCTCACACATGCTGTTGGCAACAACCCAAATGTCATAATTATGTGCAGTGATAAGGGTCACTATACCCCTATACTTTAACTTGCGGAATTCAATCCCGCAGGTCGTGGTATCGAATCCCGGTCACGGTGGCCTCATTATTGATGGAGGTGAGAATGCTTGAGGCCCGTGTGCTCAAATTTGAGTGCCCGTTAAAAAAACTCCAGGGGGTCGAAATTTGCGGATACCTCCACTATGCCGTCTTTAATAACCATGTGGTGGTTTTGGGACGTCAAAGACCAAAAATTATTATTACACTTGCTTTCTAATCAGAGTAACACCACTGAGAAGTCTATGAGAGCACTTGTGATAGCAGGGTGTATCCAATACAGTATGTGATAGGTGTGTGTGATGTTTATGCCATTATTTCACCGAATGACCTTTGTGCTCCACTGGCCGCTGGTATTGGCACATCTTGCGCACGTATCTGAGTTTCATGTGATTCTATAGCCTTTTGCACAGCCGAATGCTGCACTACATTTTGTGCAGTGACAAGAATAAAATATCTACCTGTCCCCCAAGTGGCGTCGATAAGCCTCCATGCGCCTAGGATGAAGACGGCGTTCCAGGCATGTGTGACATCTTGTCCAGGATGGAACTGGTGACCTGGACGGTAGTCGAAGCCCTTGGCGAAGCCTTGCAGGGTTTTTTCTCTGATACCTGCTAGCCTGCACAAAATAATGGCAGACTTAGGGGGCGAAGCACCTTTGCATCTAGATTTGTGGGTGTGTCATGTCGTCGTCACGGCCTGCCGTAAACGGGTGTGCACCTCGAAAATTGGATAAATTCCACTACTTGCCACCGGACCATAGCGTGCATATTATGAGTTAAAGGTTCACCGTTACTGCCTATTACATTATGTTTAGCTTGGCAGCTGTGTTGAAATTCCCGATGAAATTTACCAAAGCGCTGAAGTTGCTTTTCAAAACCAGAGACACAAACATGCATCTCCACGGTACAGTAATCTATTTGAAGCACCGCTGCCTAAAACATATCTGCAAAAGAATGGTGTGTTAGTGAGGCAGTGCAGAGTCAATGATGCCAATCACAGGAATTTGCTCTATCTCTCAAGGTATGGCTGTCTTGTTACCGTATCCAGAGATTTTGGTAAAGCTCTGAAAATGTTACACATGTAGTTCAGTGAAAGACACCAGTGAATAATCCAATTTCTTAAACTGGAACGGGTATGAAAACTGCGATTTTCACTTGTTGTTGATTCCATGTATTGGAGCTTTGGTGTTCTCTTGTGTCAAGGGAAGGCGAGCGCAGTTCTTCAACGTGAAAATATATTGCCACCTGGTGTTCTGTGCCAGTGAACAGTGGGTCAGTTCTGTGCCGGTGAACGAGGAAGACGAAGACGAGCAACCCGTGCCAGCGGAGACGTCCTTCTTTGTCTCTGAGATTTTTGACAGTCGCGTCCCTTTATACGTTCCTTCGAGCTCTTAGCGCGTGACAATATCAATGACTGAAACCTGCTTGTGGTTACCTCAGGGTGTGTACAAATGCCTGGAGCCTTTGAAAACAGTTAAAATTGCACAGTAGTTTTGCATGGCCCTTTAACATTTTATTTTTTTAATTTTTTTTATTTGAAGATCCTGCTAGCCTCACATCTGAGGCTATTGCAGGAAAGGGGGTATCTTCAAGTAGGCGTGTACGTAAGTAAGGTTGAATCAGACAATGCATATGTTCTCTACATTAACTATACAAGGGCTACTAAATGATGGCAGTAATAAACAGCATATTAGAATGGAGATACATATTCAAAAGAACACAGTTTAAGTAGGCACTAACATAAGTTAGGTTCGACTAGACAGTGCCATACGAGTAGGCAGAACTGACCCACTGTTTACTGGCACAGAACACCAGGTGGCAATATGCTGAATACGGGGCACAAGCGAAACTTTGTCGTTGTAAAAGTCTAGCATGCACGCGAGTATCATCATCAGCGTCCTGGGTGATTCCTGCTTTCTGAAAAAGAAGCTTTGTCTTGTAGCGCACGCGATTATGTGCCACGTTTACGCTCGCCGCGAACGGAGTTCAGCCAAATTTATTAAGACTGCACAAAATTCATCCAACTTTGGGACTTTGTATGGGCGGTAATATCCGTAGTGTTGCGACTCCCCACCGACCTTCTACCATATCTCGTCGAGCTATACGTTAAAGGGCCAAATGAAGTCAATCGCTTACAGCTTATATCGCATGTATAGAATAGAAAACTCTTTGGAGCAGTGGAAGTCACTCCTCGCTAGCTCGAACCTGGAGGTGCATTTAGCTTTTCTGGACCAAGTCCGGCTGGCGGCGCAAGCCAGTGAAGTATTGGACCGAGGGCCCCACCCCCCTAGCTCCTAAACCCCTGCCTTCTTAACCCATTAATGTTATTTTTCTCTGTGTCTCTCTCTTTCTCTCTCTCTCTACCAACGCTATGCAAAGTGTAAATTTCTAATAATTCCTGGACCGGGAAACCTTGAGAGAAAAAGAGCGAAAGTATGTCTGGTCTATGAATTTGTAAAAACGCGTGGTGGAAAGAGAGAAAACATATTCGCAAATATCCACGAAATGAATGATGGAGAAGGAGTTTGGTCTAGAGGTTAAATCCGGTAAACCGTGAATCCTCTGTACATATGTTCAATCATCATAATATAAAGACGTGACACGGGAGTTGTTGTGGTGTGATTGTATATACACGTTATATACGCAATGTTTTCTTCTTCTTTTTTGAATAGACATGCCACACGCCCTGCATGGTGCCAGGCCACTAGCATGATACTATCCGCTGTCTTGGACAGCCATTCCTCTACGCATTCGTCGCCTTGTCGCCATTTGATGGTGGGCCATACCAGTTATATGCGCAGCACGCGACTAGTCGTTTGTGTAGAACACACATTGCACGGTCGGCAAACGCGCCATTGTCGGCACTCAAGAAGCTACAACGTGCGACGCCTGGAGCGACGTCGACCATGGCGTTCACACTACTTCCACCCCCAGCATTTTGGACACGCGTCTCTTGCTCGCTGCTCATCGTGGTCCTCGCCCGCTGCGTGGAGCCAGCATCGAGCCTCGCCCGCTGCACTCATGCGTGCGAGAGAGAGAATAAAACATTTATCTGCGACCGAGGAAAGAGTGTCGGTGAGTAAGTTCCTTAGTCCAAGATACCATTGGCACGGGCCGCTGTCCTCGCTCGTCTCACGAGGGCCTCTTGGGTCTTCGGATCCGAGCTGGACAGAGCTGCCTCCCACCCTACATTGTTGTGCTGTGCTCTGGGTTGTAGAGGTGGACTGTGTGGGCATTCTCATACCATGTGGTACAGAGCGGCTGTTTTAGTGACGCAGAACCTGCACTGTGGTGCGTATGTGTCAAGATCTATCTTGGACAGTATGTGTGGATTGGGGTAAGACAAGGTCTGCAGGCGACGCCATGCTACCTGAGTTTCTTTACTGAACTTTCGCCCCGGGAGTGGAAGTTTCCGTCTTTCAAGTCTTTGATGTTCGAGAATATCTTTGTATGTTAGGAACGGGTCCATACGCATAGCCGAGGGTGGGTGCGATATGCCGAGGTCGGAGGTCCGGAAGAGTAATTCTCGGGCCGAGGCATGGGTGAGCTCATTGCTTCTAACACCACAGTGGCCGGATATCCATATCAGCTGTTCCATTCACCCTCTGAGCGTGAAGACGAGAGTTTTGTAAGAAGTCCATACGCAATGGGGCCAATGGAGCCTTTACAAAAATCTGTTAGAACGAAAGTGGACCTTGGGTTCCGTAGGGCGAGGGAGATTTCTGCTTCTTCCATACTGGTTGTGTCTGTGTCCTGGGCTGATATACAATCAACCTGTTTTTCACAATGAATGACGCTTGCTGTATATTTCCCGTGCACTGGTCCAGCTGCATCGACAAAGAAGGCACCCTCAGTATATGAGTAGTTGTCATGAACTTTTGCCCATGCACGACGTCGGTGTTCGTGAAATTGATGATGCATGTTGCATGGAAGTTGTTTGATGATGAAGTCCTCCCTTCATTAATGCGGGACACGTTGTTTTACCCTTCTCCCAATGGGGGCTTCGATGCCTAGTTCTGATAGTGTTTTCCGTCCCGTTTTAGTGATGGCGAGGCGCATGGCTTGATTCGCGTGGTGTGCATAGAATAATTCTGTTGTGAGCGAGCATCGCCTGCAGCGATGGTGGGCCATCTAGTGAGCGCTCTAAAAACGAAGAGCATAGCTGCGCCTTTGGCGGGAGTAATGAACACTAGCATATACACCATAACACCGGCGCAATGACGAGTGACAACCCCCCCCAGCTATGGTGCCTGGAATATGCACTATACCCCTGCAAAAGGAGAGGGAGCCACTAAAACTGTTAGTGTTTTCAGTCTCTCTCTGGTGCCCTTTTTATCAGAAGGAATATGGCGACAAAAATATTTTGTCATACGGGAAGAAGATCAAAAGTACACACGGTGGCAATCAGCCACTAACTAAAGGAAGGGAATCCTGTATGTCCTATGCATTATACAACGCGGAGAGCAAGTGTGGAAAATGAATTGACGGCCACACTGTATGCTGCTAGTATACGAGAAGGGCTACAGACTTGCGATTGGCCCGAACGATCTCACCCGTGTTTTCAATAGGTGGGCAAAGTGAAAATGGTTGAATTGCTTGTATTTGGAGATATTGCATCATCCGTAAACATTTGATGTGCAATTCCTCCGAACAAAAAGCACCAAAAAAAGCCTTCAGTGACTATTGGTATCATGCTTTTTACTTCTAATAATATTCAGATGAATTGACTAAGAATAAATAGTATTTTACTTCGTAAAATGTGAATTACTTTAATGATGACTTTAAAAAGTCAAGCTAGGGATTTTTTTGCAATCTAAGGTATTTTGGAGGGTCAACTTAGGGATAAAACAGTCACTCAGGTTGGCATCACTGAAAGCAGCAAAGAGTTAGTACTTTGTTCTAGGAAACACGGGCACACATTTCATGTTTCGCCCTACACGAGGTTTAATGTTGGTTTAGCTGAAACACCCTTCCGTACATGCCCACTCTTCGATACACGCGGACTGCGTATAGCAGGTACGCCGATGTACGTTCCTTGTGGCACACATGGGTGATTTCCTGCGTTCTCCCGGGACACTAACTGCGTATGTTTCATCACGTGCTTATGACGTCCCACGTTCATCGTTTTTTTTTTATTTGTGTAATACCGTCACTTAACGAAGAAGTAGAACACAAGCCGCAATGCTCTTCCTAACCGCACTGCGCCCGCATTGTTACTTTCCATGTATATAGGAATCGCGTGACGTCTACACTACGTTAACGCACGCAAACAAACAGTGGCACGCAGCACAAAGTGATTGGTAGCGTAGCGTGACCACTGCCTTTAAAGAGCGCTGCCTGTGGGCTTCATGTTGTAGCAAACCTTGTACCTTCACGTGATTAGCGTTTTCATCATCATCATCATTTATTTTTCCTTAAGGGCCCCTGACGGGGTATTACATAACGGAGAGGAGGGTGGGGGTCGAACAAGGATAAACAAAGGCAATTTCAGACTGAAAGCATAAAGTAGGTAAAAATTCAAGAACTAGAATTACAGGGCAATAATAAAAACAGAACTCGTTATACAACTAATAGCATGATTTTAAAAAAATGAGAGAAAGGCAACTGTCTACACAGAAATTACAACGGTGTGGTTGTAAAATGAGTTTCCAGTAAGGTTTTAAACTTCACAGTATTTCGTTCGTTGGATATTGCATTTCGAAGCCGATTGCAATCCTCAATCGTTAACGGTAGGAAAGTTTCCCAAGTAATACACTACCTGTGGAATCGAAACATTACTGCTGTAGCATGGTGGCGACACACGCGTTCGCACTTATTCATAATAACGCGGACACAATTGCTAACCTACGAAAAAGACCTGAGCACCAAAATGCTATCGCTCACATTGTGTGCGCTTACAACTTTTCACCGAGACGGCGATTATGAATAATCTTGGGGACAACGAAACGGAGGACAAGTGACGTAACCCTCGACGTATAACGCTGCCACAGCAGGTGCTGTGTGTCCTCGCGGCTACGTTCGCAACGTAAACACGCTGTACAAACACGACTGACGTGCGAAAGTTTTGACGACCACTGTAACCAGCACCAGCGCAGATCGACAATGTCAGTGGACGAAAAACAAAGGCAAGACTTTATATTACATTTGCGGCAGCGCACTGAACGAGATGACTACGGAATGCCTATGGTGCACCGATCGAAAACAAGCATCCGAAAGAAAACACGTACAAGTAGAGTGAAGGCGAGACAGCCAATTTGCTGCTATTATACAAATTAACACCGTAGCGACATTAATTGTGGTTCGCAGATATCCTGATAAGGCGAACTGCTGTTCATAGAAAAGCCCTGCTACACTAGAAAGTTCACTGAAAAGTAAAAAAAAAAAAGTTGTGTCTCCTGACGTGTATTTCAGCTGTGTGGACAAAAAGCAAAAACAAACACGTTGGTCGAAGAACAAAATGAAAAAGAAGTTGACGGCGTATCTGCGTGCTTAGCTGGCGAAGGCCGTCGAAAGACGATATTCTTCTGTCTTAAGAGGGAGAATAAAACATTTATTGGACGTCCTGCTCGATAAAATTGGAGAATAGTTGTTGCGTTAAATATGGACGCCATCTAGCCGTGATTTGAAGAAACAAACTTTTTCTAAAACGCAAAGTCACTGGTATGCGGCAGCACCACGTGGCTTTAGTGAACCGTGGGAAACATTCGTGTTTCAGTCATAGTGTGACAATGCCATCGCCGTGTATTAAGCACTGCGGTTTTTATAGTTACGTATTTATGCACTTTGAAATAAAGTAACACACTACCGAATAACCCCGTACAGCTGTTGCACCAAAATATGCGTATTATTTGTTTTTGATTGACAATGTCAACACGTATAAACGCAAAAACAATACAACATGGCTGGTCGCTTTGGAAAGGTTTATACTTTCGACATTCAACTCAATGGCGTGACACAAGCAGAAACACAGACATTCGCATATACAGACCGTTCTAATTTTCTGTGTTTAAGTATCCCAAGAAAACGATCGCCTTTATGAAAAGTTCACGGGCTGCTAAAGGACGTTTTAGTTTCACATAAATAAATGAATTTGAAATTTTCAGTGGCAGACCGAACTTCATGCGGAACCAAAGTTTCAAATAAATGAAATGGCTTAAGAAATCATGAAACATTTACAAGCACTGTCATTACTGTCATTAGCGTGACGGCAGCTATGCAAACTATCGCTCAGTACCCGGCCCATTGAATTCGCATATCAAAAGTTCAAATAATAAAAATCTTAGCAAGAAACCGGAGGTTTCCTTTACCTTTACACCCTATACAGAATTACCTTTACACCCCATACAAAAATGCAGCATAAATGTCAAGAATACAAAGTGCTCACACTCCCCTTGATAATTTAACAAATAACAGTCTTCCCACAAAACGAACCACACCTGTAGGCAATTTTACGCAAGACAAGGGCGCTGCCACCATGAAAATGTTTTCTTAGTTTTGTATATCGCGATGGGAATTGACAAGGTCCTGAAGCATCGAATGCACCAAACTAACCGTGTGAACTGTGTATGCAATAGCGTGTGCGTCTGCGGCAGCACTGTTGTTCTGTTTGTTCAAGATAAAAAATGGCCATGTTAACAGACCAGTACAGGCGGCACCCAATTAAACCCATACGTAAAGTAGTTTACAGGACGAGAAACAGCATCATGGAGTTTCTTTTAGCAGTGCAGCAATAGAACCAAGATACTTGCCATTCAACATTGTCCATATATTTATATCATAACGTTATAACAGAAATAGGGCCGGTGATTCTATTCTTGCGAAAAATCAATCCGCGAACTTTGTGGGCACATAGTTTAGGGCCACTTAGGTGGTACACAAATGGCACCTGTCTTATCAGAAAGTGTGCACGTGCAAGTGCTCCATACAGTATAAAGCACTGATTGTCCAAACAATAAAAATAATGCTGCAACAAAGCTTTACAACAAATATACCACGTCACACTAGAGAAAACAAAATGATTTTCTAAGGCAATGCGAAAAGAAGTGACCAAGCAGCTTTTTTTTTTTCACTTGACGTACGGGTTTCCTCAGTGCAACACATGCGTTATTAGACTCAAAGTAATTCGGTGTTCAAATTTATGCACCACTACCACCAATACGCCCATATAAACGATCAATATTTTCCATACATTTTTTTCATACATCAAGAAGTTCCATAAAATTTTGCAAACGCCGAGATAAATTTAAGATTTCTCGATACGCTAACCATCAACCACAAACCCATGTGACATTGCCCAAATTCGTAAACGACAAAACTTTGAAACACACCATAGCCGAGTGGTTAAAAAATAAGCCACGTTCATAATTTTGTTACTTAACA
This sequence comes from Rhipicephalus annulatus, assembly GCA_013436015.1. Lineage (NCBI taxonomy): Eukaryota > Metazoa > Arthropoda > Arachnida > Ixodida > Ixodidae > Rhipicephalus > Rhipicephalus annulatus. The sequence continues at coordinate 239,078 of WOVY01000725.1, forward strand.
TAGTTAATACAAAGCAGGAACAAAGCATAACAGTTGGAAATAATGATAAGTGAAAATAATTCATATGCAAGTGAGAATTCATTGCGCCGCACTTTCGAAGCGACACGGGCGTCATAACTGAAATGTGCACAAGTACGTACACGATATATGCTAATAATTACGCTAAACATGCACTAAACCACAGTGTAACGTTGTTATCTCAAGAGAAAATATAATACAACACAGAATACCATTCTACGAACTGTCGGCATATCACAAGGGCCCACCTGCATAGCCGCATGAATATGTGCCCTACGCAGATTACACAGATACGCAAATTGCACGCACTATGATGCACACAATTCATTCCTGTTAAAGCGAAATATGCTTGATGAAGCGGGTTCACAATATTCAGTATTTTGACGCACGATGAGTTTGAAAGCAAATCAGTGCCAGTTAATTACGTAAGGCTCATGAAAAAAGTGCTAGTACAAGGAAGGAGACCCTCTTCGAATCTATTAAAAATCTAGATTAGACTACGCTTTCTCATAAAGATTACCAAAGCATCTGATGTACGTATTATGTAGGCAAAGTTTATAAAAGAGATTATGCTGAATTGGTTTAGGAATCATATGACATAGAACATTTAGCTTTTGTACAATACCATAATGTTGTGCACATTGCTCCAACTGGGAAACTCAGCCGACCACCACCAACTTGACTTCGATAATGTTTTGAGATATTTGCTTGAGCGTCTAACACGCACGCTGACTTCTCGAAGCCGTAGTTTCACACTACTGAAACAATTAGCAAAGCACTAGATTTCTCTTTTAAAATTCTTTCGAGAACAGTGTACTGATCACATATACGAAAGGTATACTTAAGAGCCAACACTCACCTGCACATTTCACTTAGCAAAATGCAGTAGTCCTTGCACACACCTTGCCTCGACACGAAGACCTCTTCAGGAGTTTGCTTAGTTTCCATGTGCCTCCAGTCGTACCTGAAAGGATGCCGTCTGACTCTGAACAATAGGAATCACTGGTGCCTATATTATTGTGAAATGCCTAATATTTTTATGACAGAGAAGATGTAAATATTCACTAAAGAAATTCCACAATAGAGACAACGCATACATGTTTTCGTACAGTGATGTATCACTGTATGCATATTTATGTCATTATGCTACCCTGTAACGTACTCAACAGTTTCGCCGAGATATTATCATTGCGAGCTACGTTTTCGAGATTTCCCCTTTTATCAGAATATCATCACCTTGAATGGCTCATTCAAGTATGATTATCAGCTGCGAACAATGTCATAAACATTAGGCCACCTAATGCAATGAGAATTGCATTTAGCCTATATAGATGTTCGAATGTGTGGTTCACAGCTTGCCCCATGACTATCAAAAATTACATTCAGCAGGATAATTGCTAAATTTCCTTTCAATTTCAGTGATCAGAAATTGTAAGAAGTATTACGTCGCTGAAGCCGATCCTTCGATCGGAAGGAATGCTCTTTACTGCCCTGACTAAGGCAAATCTACTTGTCGAAGCCTTGGATTCAGCGGTATTTCCTGTTATAACACTTTTCTAACCTTCAAGCTTCCATTTTCCCGAACCTTACTTCTTTTTGTTGTTGTTCTTGTTGTTGTTGATGATGATGATGATGATTTATATTAATCATCGACTGCAACATGTTCGACGCATTGCACTAGGGGCTACTTTTGGTGCACCAATATTTTTTTTTTCTCCAATTCACACACGTGCTTGCATGAGACTGCCAGCAACCGATTAGAATCAACCTTGTCCTAGTTATTACATCAGTCGTAGCTAATTTTGTTACCTCAGTGCACAAGCTACATGCACACGCCACACGTACATTGAAGTAATATGACTTCTAAATGAAAGTAGCGCTGTTAGAGGCTTTCGATTGTGGCCAGCCGTGACTAAACAAGCTGGGTATTTTTGTTTGTATGTTAGATTTTTAAAGGCCTCTCTGAGAGTTTCCAGGACTTTCCATTATTGCGACCATTGTTGCTTTATTTGGATAATGATTCTGGTCGCACGTACCGATGATCGATCGATACTCGATCGGTGATCATGTTACCTCTGAAACGTATGCATACATGTTTGCGGAACGGAACAACGTTACTAGACAGTTATAGTATACCGTTAGCGTAATAGCGGAGGTTAAGGGAATGGCGTTACCGTGCAGCAAACGTTCATTGTGGACAGCGTCTTATAGTTTAGCGGGATAGCGTTTGCGTGGTTTGCGTGTCCCAGTTGGGATGGTGGCGCCACCTATCAGAGGGCTGAGAAGTAAGAACAGTGAAAAGGAAATGAAAACGAGAGTGTCTGCTTGTGTCACCATGCGAAACATTGTTACAAGATTCTTTTAGTAATACCAAGAGTAAATAAATAAGAACCACGCACACAACGCGAAAACATTTATGTTGCCGATTTGTTTACATCGATCTTGTAGTTGGGCCTAGACACGTTCGAAATAGGAAGCTATCTAAAAAACTACGCCAACTTATCCATAATATTCGGTCGCCGAAGCTAATTCAAGGCAAGCGAAGCCATTTTAAACAGTCGTTTCCTACGAACTAAGCGAACCTTTTAACAACTACGCTGAAATTACTTCAAAGCGGGCGTCCGAGAGCGCCGCCATGTTTTACGTACACTACGTACAACTACGCTACCACGGTAACGTTAAATCGTAAAAATAGCGCGCGTACGCTATGTGGTATGGGTAACGTACGTATCTGCACATGCGCACTTCAATCCCGGTATCACGGTACGCCCCAGAATCCCGTTAAGCCTGGTATACTATAACTGTCTAATAATTTATGACGCCTAGCCTGCCGGGTAGGGGTGTTCGCCCTCTGTCACACGAAAAGAAGCGCCAGGTAGAAAGAAGCCTTGTAAGTCATATTATATACCGCTGTGCCTCAGGACTCAAGATTTATTTAGGGCGTTGATCGAAGAAGCAATGCAAAGCTACTGTTGACGCCGTTTTGTGGAAACGTCATTCTTGTTAGAGATGATGCACGAAGGAATACGAGGAATACAAGGAATACAAGGAATACAAAATCAGTGCTACACACTCTTTGTCGCATAATTACAGCAAAAAAAAACGGGAAGTTACTCCATCCCTTGTTCGGGAACGCGAGGGAAAGTCACCTTCATAGACAATACTGCCATTCCTGCCACGAGGCGTCCCACTCACTCCTGTCGAATATTGACAACCATATTTCGGCAGAAGTAATTACCTGGGCTGAAATGTTCGGGGAAAGCTACTACTAATAATAAATGTTGGGGCTTGACGCCGAAAAACCACGACGTCATTATGAGAGACGCCTTAGTGAAGGACTCTGGCGAATTTCGACGACCTGAGGTTTTTCCACCGGGTTATGTGGGACTGGAGGAATGACGCGAGGTCTCCCTTACATGTTCTTTGGACCAGAATGATGTAGTTTCTGGAACAACAAAAAGAAACTGCGGTTCCTTAACGTGTACCTAAATCTATATACATCAATCTCTAGCATTTCATCTACAGCGAAAGACTGCAGCCGTGGTGGCAACCAATTGGTCACCACTCATCGCATGGCCGGCAAGCTCACTTAAATGACTTCCTTGTGCCATGAATGCACGTTGTGCCATAAATACTCTCTCAATGCGTAATTAAATGAAAGTGTAGACTGGTCAGAACGGTAGGCGCAGAGAGCAGAATGAGCGTGGTCTGTCAACGAAGGAATAGCTTGGCGTTTTTGAACGACCAACGAAACTTTTGATTCGCGATGCCTAAGCGTGTGCAAGGGTCCCCAAAAAAGTGGGAGGACGGGAGAGGAGGACGAAGTGCGTGACGTTTCTCCACAGCCCTGCCCCCCTTTTCCCTACACCCTCTTATCGAGACCCTTACGTTCGTAACGCAATGCACAAAGGCATTATATGAGGCACTCACACGCACTCCTGTTGTTCTTTCGTGCACACGTATATGATAGGCTTTCACTTCAACAGCCGCGAATATTTTCCCCCTTCTAAATAACTGTGTTCGAAAAATACAAAACTGACCGTATACTAATATCAGAGATGATAACTGTATTTTTAAAAGTAACTGGCGGTACAAAACCGTTAACAAAATCTTTCTGTATCGGAACGGCAGCAATTTAGGCCATCATCCCAACTATTTAAGCGAAAAATATTTCAAAACGCGTAATAAAGCTACACTTTTTGATTCACTGAGAAGAAAAAAAAACACTTTCCGAAAAAACAAAGACTAGGCCCGGTTATATGACGTAATGAATCTTGAGTAATGGCCCACTATCAAAATCAATCAAACTGTTTAGCGGCCGTCTAGCTTTCAGGTCTGTCTGTACTCATTGAATAGTTAGTTGTAACATTACAGGTATAAAGAGCTCTGCAGATACTCAATGGACTACTGCTGCGTTTTCTATTATTGGCAAGCTTCCTTACAGGCTTGATAAAGTGCTTCTGCAGCGTGTGAAAAGCAACAGAGAGCCGTTTAGGAAATTTCACCAGGCTGTTGCATAATTTTCTCATTGTCATTGCACTCAAGTTATCGTATATGTGCCAGTTAATCATCATCGAAAATCGCATAAATAGGCGAGATAGGAAAAAACACAGCGTAACCACGCAGTGTATGAACACAAGTGGGGCGATGCTTCAGAGGGTTTTCTCGCTAAACCGTGAATGCTCTGTCCAACGTTACTTGAACCTGGTTCTAGTAACGTTGGCTCTGTCTGTGTCTCTGTCTGTCTGTCTGTCCGTCCATCCGTCCGTCCGTCCGTCCGTCTGTCCATCCGTCTGTCCATCCATCCGTCCGTCCGTCCGTTTGTCTGTCTGTCTGTCTGTCTGTCTGTCTGTCTGTCTGTCTGTCTGTCTGTCTGTCTGTTTTTCTGTCTGTCCATCTGTCCATCCATCCATCCGTCGTCTGTCTGTCTGTCTGTCTGTCTGTCTGTCTGTCTGTCTGTCTGTCTGTCTGTCTGTCTGTCTGTCTGTCTTTCTGTCTGTCAGTCTGTCTGTCCCTCCGTCCGTCCGTCCGTCAATCCGTCCGTCCGTCCGTCCGTCCGTTTGTCTGTCTGTCTGTCTGTCTGTCTGTCTGTCTGTCTGTCCGTCTGTCCGTCTGTTTGTCTGTCTGTCCGTCCGTCCGTCCGTCCGTCTGTTTGTCTGTATGTCCGTGTGTCTGTCCGTCTGTCCGTCCGTCTGTCTGTCTGTCTGTCTGTCCGTCCGTCCGTCTGTTTGTCCGTCTGTCTGTCTGTCCGTCTGTCCGTCCGTCCGTCCGTCTGTCTGTCTGTCCGTCCATCTGTCCGCACCTGCTGAATGAGTAATAGTACAAGGTGGTCACGTTACCAAGAGAGACAAGCAGGTGTACAGACCCACGGCTTTAGGAGCTTCGCCCGTAAAAAAGTAATCCTTAGTTATTGCAAGCGATGTAAATGGGTTCACTTTAACACTAAATGGGTTCAGTTCAGTTGCATGGCTGCTTCAATATATAAAAATGTAGAATAATTTACGTGGAGCGGCTGCATTGGTGTCCACAAAACCTCCGTACGATAAATAGTGCTTCTAAAGACTATTTTAGCCGATAATCTTGCGGGGCATATCACTGGTGAAGGTGTTCGGCTAATTCAATATCAGTATGAATTTCATATGATTCATTTTTGCACTGTTAAACTTGAGCAAAAGAACAGCTGCGCCAGTATGCACAGCCTAACGTTTATGCAATATAGATTTAGTAGCAGCTGCTAAATAAGTCAGTGTACTAATAAGCACAACAACTGCCCTGTGATAAAACATAAAACACCTTTGTGAACACATACTAAGCCACGTAAAAAAACTGTATATTGCACATATGAATGTTGCATAGGAAATGGTGAAAAGCCCTTTTTGTGGATGAACCTCTTGTATATGTCACGCAAGCACTCCCAGAAGTGGCCTGTTGGTTTTAGTGGCAAAAAAATAAGAGTTTATTAAAGACCATATTCCTTGCTGCACTGGGTAATCACTGCTCAGGTATCACTTTTTAAATGATTTTTTTTTCTCGTGTACTTATTTCGCGAGAATGTCCGGGTTTCACTTTGCTTCGTCGATGCACCTACAAACGCTACAAGTGCACGCGCTGCCTTCTTATCTTCACAAGCAAGCCCCTTTTGTCAACAGCTTCTGTCTCATAACATAATGCCTAAACACTTAAACGCCGTGGAAAACCACACATACACGCTGAAAAGGGTGACGTGGTCGGCGCCACCGCATGCAACGCTCTTATATAGCCGCCCAGCGCACGCTCGCCCCTCGATGGGCAGCCGTGCGCGATGGGCTCATGCATTATGCAAAGCGTGTCGCTGCCGTTTCCGATGCGTGGCAAGCGAGATAGGACACCACGCTGTAGCGGCAGGCCGGTCAAGGTTTTTTTTCCGAGCGACGTGTCCTTTCTCCTCTCGTCGCCACCGCCGAATCGCCGCCGCCGCATCGTTTCAACCTTTCTCCCTTGTTGCCGGTGACGCTGGTTAGGATCGGGGTCACAATACCGTACAGAAAGTAGACTATTTCTTAGCCCTTCGCGGGCCGCAATACTTCGAAACCACGTGACCACCCTCAAGCCCCCCCCCCACCCCCCACCAATGCTTCCTGCGATGAAGGTGCCTCATGGTCATCGTCATCACCCTGACTACACCAACTACTGGGCAAAGGCATCTCTCATTATCCGCCAATGAACCCTGTCATGCACTTGCTGCTGACACGACATGCCAGCAACACCGTAACCTAATCTTTTCACCTAACTTACCGTCTATACTCCTCGCGCGTTTGCCTTCTCGTGGAATCCAGTCAGTTACTCTTTACGACGAGCGGTTATTCTGCTAAGCGAAACACGCCCTGCCGACAGAGCGTGTGTGGGCACCGGTGGTATGAAAAAAAAAAGACTCGCTGGTTTCAATAAAATAGCAGTTGTCAGTCAGCGCTCCATGTCTTGTGCACCTTCCTTCTTTCGGTGTTGTCTTTCGTTGTAAATAGGGGGTATCGGCAACATCATGTCGAATAAACTTACCAATGCTTCGAGGCTTACTTCGGAAAACAAGACACACAGAGACACACAGTATCTGTCTGACCCGACAATGTTACCACTATGGAGGAAAACGAACAATAAAACTATACAAGGGAGCCTCCCACAAAAATTCTGAAGCAGGCCATAAAAAAAATTAAACAGGAGCATACTGGTAAGTGAGCCCAACATAAGAAGAATGTGGGGGGGGGGGGGGGGGTGTGGAAGCAGCAGCCGACAAAGTTGGCTTATGGACGCTATATGCGTGCCCCCTCGTCATGTTTACAGTCAAAGCTTTATACGGCTTGATGAGACGAAAAACCGTTGTTACCTCATGTTTTGAGAATGGTCTCCATTGGCTGCGCCGTCCCTGACGTCGATCTCTGCGTCGCACCCAATTGCACGTGCGATTGACAGTGACGTTATTGAATTTTTCTTTGCGTGGTACGCAATCAAATAATCCATTGGCTGCGCCGTCATTGCGGGCGTTCATTCCGTCGCTCCCGTGCCAACGAGCCCTCGCGCAGCAGTTTCAACTTAGAACTCCGTGGTAGGTCATGGATCGTACGAACTCGCGAACAGTAGATATATTTCTAAGAACAGCACCGACAAGAACTCTTGTTCACCAGGCCGACGCTGCGTTCCGAGCGCAAGTGCAGACCCGGATAGCCAAGCGCAAACAGCGATTGCGTACAGAAGACCCGGTAGCCTACCAAGCCGCGCTAGATCGCGAAGCGAAAGGAAAGCACCAATTGTGAGCGGAAGCTGCCGAACACCACGCCCAGCTTAATAGAGGAATAGAACGCAAGCTGTGCAAGCGACAATGGCGAGCCGAGGAGGCGGTGTCGCTGCATTGCAGGCACAGGGTCGCTGACCGTCGGGTAATTATCCTACTTGTAGAAAACTTTCGCAATTTCTTGGCCAGCGTATGGATAGGGCTGTGATACAGGGTAATTTCAACATTCCGCTCAACATTTATCAGTGAGTGAAAAATGTCGAAGATCAGCGCGACATATCCGAAGGTTAAATTCCTGGAGAGATCCAAATTGTAACTGCCTTCATTGCCATCTCACTAGCACAAAAGATGAAAGATAATGAGTCAAACTTTTTTGTGCTAGGTTTGTTCTTGTCTTTATATCGGGCATGTACCTTTTTTTTCTCTGTCGTCTCCCATTTATTCGTTGCGTGGACGGGCTTTTCAATGGTGTGACGGTGGTTGGCTTCAGTCATTAAGGTTGAAGTTTCAGATGAGTCATTATGCACGAAAAGTGGTGGTGGGCATCAACGCCAGTGTTGCAAAAAATGATCATGAAATAACGACTGACGCCACTTTACACTATCATTGTGACATACTGACAGAATTGCTGATGTTATCATGAAATCACCGTGGCGTCACTGTTTTTATCACAATGTGACTTGAAATTTTGACGTCATCAGATGTCATTGTCGCTAACTCATAGGTGGGTCGATTTTGGAGGCACCCCATACGTCTGAGCATCGTAGAGTGTATGCTATCTGTACTTTATCATTGTTCCTCGGTGTTATTTTTGTAAGGTAGAACGTACGATAATAAAAAGTTGTGTAGGGTAAAGTAGCGTAGGTTTTATCTTGGTGCAGGGTATCTTCAAAACATTGGTGGGCAACACTGTGTGGGCGGAGCACCATCAACATATCCTGTAATACGAAAGCTGTTTGATCACCGTGAAAAGTTGACGGTGCTCAAAAATTGCTTTAAGCTAAAAAGAATCTGTGTGTTCATTGCTGAAGACTTTTCAGCGGAAACCAGGCAGCCCAGGAAACACCTATGGGATAATACCGCTGACGTGAGACGCGAAGGTAAAGTAGTTAGGCTCATTCAGGACAAAGTTAAACTAAACAATAAAACTGTCCCAATGAAACTCTGCTGAAGTGAAAATCATCCCGATTCACAGGCACAGACAGGTGTGAGCACGGGCAAAATGACGAGCAAACTGCAACAAAACTTTGTTTTGTTGTCAAACATAAATTCGCGCAGTATTGCGAACAAAATGATGAGCCTTAGAAATATTGTAGTTACTCATAATCCCGATATAATAGTAATCGCTGAAACAAGGTTGCACTGTGACATTGACGACTCAGAAATTACACCAATTGTGCATAGAATTTTCAGGAAAGACAGGGGCCCTCAAGGCGGTGGTGTAGCAGTCATGTTTCGTGAATCTGTGACAGTGACGAGGTTACCCGATATAGAGAATGTGGAATGTGTCATAGCGAGATTTGTTACGGGGGATTTCCAGGTTCTCGTTGGGACACTTTATCGCCCACCTAGTTCAACCATTGTTTTCTTTGAGAAACTTCACGAATTTTATGCGAAGATAGAAACAGCAGGGCCAATTTACTACTGGTTCTCAAGCCAACACCGCATCTTTTCGAAGGAATATCAGATCATAAGATAGTATGCATCGCAGCAGCAGTTATCGTTGCTCCTGAACAACAAAATAAAAAGAGGCTAATTTCTTTGTTTGCAGAAGCCAGTGACGTTGATATATTAGATGCATTGGACTGTTCATTTTCTCCATTTACGTCACAATATGAATCGGTAGTCTATCTGTTGATGGCCTGTGGTGTTTTTTAAAGAAACTGTCTGGCACTGAATGAACAATTTCAACCCTTGTAAACGAAAACAGTGGCGAGGTATGAACCCTTGGATAACAAAAGATATTGTTCAATTGGGAAGGAAAATAAAATGGGCAAGGATGCAGCACCGGCGACGCCCCTCTGCTCAGAATGCTGAAACATTATCTAAACTGCGGGCCCAACTAAAGCACGACATTGTACAGGCGAAGGAATATTATGAAAGTTTTTCTTTAAAATGTTTTCTTTCCACATCCCCAGAAAAATTCCGACGATGCTTATTTCCAAAAAAAAGTTGTGTCACGAGCCTCTCAATTAGCGGCCGCATCGGGAAACATTTCTTCTGGCCTGGCATCTCTACCTATGTGGCCAAGTACGTTGCATCTTGCCATCTGTGTCAACAGCGGAAGCGACCAACTTCTACTTCTGCTGGCCTTCTGCAACCCATCTCGTGTCCCGATACTCCTTTCACCATCGTTGGCATAGACCTACTCGGACCTCTCCCCATCACGCCAGGACGTAATCGTTGGATTGTGACTGCTGTCTGCTGTCGATCACCTGACACAGTATACAGAGACTGCTGCACTTCGCACAAGTTCTGCTTCAGACGTCGCAGACTTCTTTCTCAACGCCATTGTATTGCGTCACGGTGCACCTCACGTCCTCCTGAGTAATCGCGGCAAGACGTTCCTGCCCACCATAACCCTGCTCACAACTTGTGGCACAGTACAAAAGATGACGTCAGCCTACCACCTCTAAACTAATGGGCTGACAGAAAGATTTCATCGGACACTAACAGACATGCTTTCGATGTACATAGCACCAAACCACGACAACTGGGAAACAATTTTGCCTTTTGTGACGTTTCCCCATAACACCGCTGTTCAAAGAACTACTGGCTACTCGCCTTTCTACCTCGTGTACGGCCGTTCACGGACATTCACCATCGACGTATCTTTCCTAAATGTTCCAACTGACGCCTCAGCAACCATATAAGAGCAGTTAAACACAAGGCTCGAGGAATGTCGGCAACGGGCTTGACTTAATACAGAAGCCAATCAGCAAGATCGCAAGCAACGCTACCAAAGCTCTCATCGCGACGTCTTCTTCAGTTCGGGGGATGAATGGACTTTGGACGCCCATTCGTACTCCAGGATTGTGCGACAAGTTTCAGACGTGCTTCATTGCACCCTATACAATCAATGAACAAACGCCACCAGTGAATTATCGTGTCACTCCCATCGACCTTTCTTCGGATCGTCGCTGTCGTGGTTCAGAGATCGTCCACGTATCACGTCTGAAGCCATTCGTTCGATGTTCTGTTTCCGTCTAAGACGCGTCTGGTCTGGCCACCCACTCTTGGGGGGAAAATAAGTGTGAGCATTATTCATACGCGTCATATTATCATATGTACATATTCATCACCATCAGTCTGACCTGTGTTGTGGGACAGAAGCTCGGCAAGTAAAAGAAGTGTCTTACAGCTAAAACGTTGCCTTACAATATTCACGAAGCTATAGATAGTTCGCAAACAGTTCCCATTTGCTGTAAACACATAGTCCTCCTCTTTCCAAGCGCTCCTCATTATTTTCGGGACGGAGTACGTATGTTACTCGAAATCAACAAAATTATTTCCAAACATAACAAGCTGCTTTGGCGATGGGCAGTGCACAAGGTGATATTTATTAGCTGCTATCCTTCTGCTTCTTTCCCCTAGTAGATTTCAAAGTGCTCAAAATCATTCAGAATTTATTCGATATATTTAAGCAACAAGGGGTGCTGTTCGCAATAAACGCACCACTGAGCTCAAATGTTGTCTAATTACTGCAGAATAGATATAGGAAAAACAGGCGAACAATACAAAATCTTCCCAAACTCACAGTTTTAGCTTAGAGAAAAGGACAAAGGTAGCTACGACAGTTAAACACTTTACTTACGTTATGTTTTCAGCAATCCAGCGGAAGAACATTCGAATCTTCTGCAGGTCGTTCCTACAGTAAGAAATCAGGTGATAGACGAGGGTTTGCAGGGTGGATTTGGCAGTGTTAGGAACCTGCGTGGCAAAGAGCAAAGAACAAACAAAAAACACAGGTACGAACTTTTTACACATCCGTGATCGCAGAGCGTTGAAATAAAAAAGCCTGATCTCGGAATTGTGATTTCGCTGCAGTTCTAGAGTTATATGTACAAAGTTTCATAAATGCGGTATCAGTGAACACTTGAGACTTAATTCAATTTTTATAGCAACCTAATGAAACGTCCTGAATTGATCATTCTTAAGCATTATTAGACTGATAGTGACTACTTAACTCTACCAAAAGCCGTTCAGCACCGACCCTTATTCAATGCACTGCACTTTAACCCCACTATGCGTTCATTGCTATGATACGAATTTCCATGAAAAGTGCTATTTAGTTTCATGCTGGGCTTTTCTACGCATACCATAAGTACCTTGCTGCAAAGAGTTTCATTAAATATTGTGAATATAGTTGTAGCATGGTGGCCAGCTTGTGTGTTTAAAAAAAAGAAGGGAATGATTTAGAGTACCGGGTACTCTACTATGAGAGAGTTGAAAGCCGTCCAGTGAGCCTCACACTTGAAAATCTCACCATAGAATAAAGAACCAATTTACAGAAAGGAAACTGTAGCCTTTACAACAGTACACAAGATAAGCAGCGGTGGTTCATGGAACAGCCGAGGGCGACCAAGAGATGGCACTGAGTAAACAGGAAACTGAAAACAAAATTTGTTGTTCTTTAGGTAGGATAAAAAACAAATGGTCACTTTTTTTTATTTTGTACCGGGTGCGTATGCGCCTAGGCAGTCGCCTCAGCTGATTCTTTATTCTATGGCTATCATTTGTAATCAGAAGTGGACTAAAGAGACCAGGATTCGTGTAGGACTACGGGTGTCTCGTCATCTCTCGCCCGCTTGTTTTAAGCACACCAAGGCGCCCTTCAGAACACAGTGCCTGTGCGTACAGAGGTTACATGGAACCAAAAGGCATTCATTGGCAGCTGGCACCAGTAAAAATAATTCACGATTGAGTACGGGGAACATTATTTACTGACAGCAGACCAGCGATCATGTTTCAATGCAAACAAAAAAATCTATCGTGTTAGAATCATTATCGCGAGCATGCAAACGGCAAGCTTTCGTTTTCAGAGGCAAAACGAACAGAAAAGCGTGTCTCGTTAGTAGGAACTATCATTACAAGATAGTCGTAAAAATCAGCACGAGGTGCTTCAGCAACAGCTTCGAATTACAGCGCCTGCTTTCGCCGAGCATGGCTTAACACCCACACTTTTTATTGCATTACGACATAGTGCGGTCAAGCTGATGACACAGGGAGGTTTGGTGTTTCACAAGGAAATTGCGGTAGAGCGAAAGTCCAGAGAAGCACAAGCATTTGAACACGCGTAGGATCAGTGAAAATGAACGCATTGCACAAAAACACAACACTGACAGTGATAACAAGGTCTGAGAGTGAAATCCCGGACAAATTATATAGGAGCGCATTGGCAAAAATAATCTACCTTTCATCGCCGCGGAACTTGCAGAAATTGATGCCTTCGCCGTAAAACAGTTCCTGCGGCATCTTACAGCAATACAGTGACTATGCCTACAGTAACTGCAGTGTCTTACCGAAGCTAATAAAACGTGCTAGAAAGAAAATGAAACACCGAGAACCACGCTAATCATCGATTGAAAACTAACTGCGCATATGCGTGTCGGCTGCCCTCGTCGATGAGCGGCAGCGCATGTTTTCCGCTTCGTCACTATCACCGATGAGGGAATCAATAGTAGAACCCCCATGGCACTGCGATCGCTAAACAAATTTCGTGCTCAGAAGTACTACGCACGAAGCGGAATACAAATGTTACCCTTCAATTATATAGAAAAGAGCACTTTTTCGCTAAAATGGTGGCTCTATTCGCCTCAAATTTTGAGCTTACTATAGTACCCTTAGCGGATTTTTCGGCGTCCTTTAGGGCAGACTTGAACGGAGCCACTATGGTTCCTTTTTAGCTTGGCATTTTAGCATAGATGTTTAGGTATGGTTTATGATTATATTTTTTTCGCCCCTGGCCGGCGATGGATGGAACTTGAGACTTTCCGAGGCCCAACCTCACGACAAAGCGACACAACATGATTCAAGCCATGGGGACGTTGGGGGTAGACAGTACAGGTAATCAATGCCACGTGTCTGATAAAAGAGAGTGCTACGGAATACGGGCCTCAAGATTTTCTAAGGCTTGTGCTTTCTTTTTTTACAGAAGTATTGGCATTGAACTGTTTGGAATGATTTCATTAAGCTATTCCTGCAACTTGTGCATGATGACGGCTTTCGCATTGTTATTTAAATGCAGCACTTTTATGTACCAGATTGTTTACGCAAAAAACGCAAAGAAAAAAACTTCTCGATCATTTAGGCATCCGAACAGCTTGTGTAAACGACGTGTAAACGACAGAACCACATTTCTTGGAGGTTTCAATTTTTATGGCACAGAAGCCATACTAAGGTTTGGAAGAAGGAACATAGCGCAGTAAACTGGCACGAAAAATATGTGGTACTCACTGTAATGGCAGCAAACTTGTGCTATTCATATGACGGGGGGACGGGGGGACGGGCGACGGTCGCTCTCTATAACGTCTTAACTTTGGAGTAACTTTCTAACTTCGCGCTTTCGCAGGAAGTGCAATAATTTTTTTAACGGACCTTCCAGGCATTGGCAAAACGTTTTACAGGGCTGCAGGACAAACCAGAATACGTACTGTAAGAGACTTTATACTGTGCCCAGCATCATCAGTTTGTGCAGATCTTGTATTCATCCCAGAAAAACCAAGTTAGAGGGCCTTCTCATTATTATTCATGATAACGACTATAACGACGATTACGGGATAATTTTACTGCACACATACATGCTATAAACAACATTACCACATATACTGACGTCCCACTCAGCTTTATAACAACGATTATCGAGATTAAACCATACCACTCTAATTTTGCCTTCCCCGATGAAACAATTACCATATTCATAATAATATCTCTAAAAAAGCTGTGTCCCGAAACTATCATGCTTTTGAAACACGTGAAAGTTACTTCTAAATATCACGATGACACATCAAATTATTTGATCAAACGTTTCATATTCAGATAAGGGGAACCAACTGTACTTGTCACCCGGCTTCTGACAGAGGAGTTTTTATTAACGATATAAAGGTCACAAAAAGAAACAAATTGTGAGTAATTTGCCGGAATTTGTTTTTTCGATGAATTTCTGGAGCACTTTTTTCTCTGAATTAAACAGAAGAACTGTTTTTATTCAAAGGTGGTTCCTTGAATTAAACAGGTTGAAAGTAAGCCCGTTGATTCAAAGTGCTTCCCTGAGGGGTGTTTCTTGATCATAGATTGCGCAGAAAACTTTTCTCTAAATTCCATCTTCCATTATTTTGGCGAGGGCGACGAATGCTGCTTTCATCGCTCTGGTAAAAAAAAAAACTGTTATTCAAACGTCACCACATGTTCGTGCAAATAACCACCAAGCTGCTTAAGGAAACAGCCCGAATCTTGACAGTGCCCTCGAAAGTTGCGTGTTCTATAAATAAATAAATTGACTAGCGTATACTACATAGGCAACTACAAATTTTGATCAATCTACCAAGGCTCTCTTTATCATTACTTGTACTTGAAAGTTATCCTAATTCGTTAAACTTCCCTCGAGTTGACAGCGATTACTCTGATTGCAATACGCTTTTTATCTTCGAAAAGCACTTCGGTGAGAGTCAACAGGCCGGAAGTTGCAGCACAAGTTCCACACAACAAAACGAAAACAGCGCAAAGTAAGGTACAAACGCTCAACCTCGCCGTGGACTTAGCTATGCGTGACTCGCAATCTAAGCTTTCACTTCGCCTTCTATCTTTCTTTTTTCCTTCGTTCTTTCCTTCTTTTTTCTTTCGTCATTTCGTTCTTTTCTTCTTTCTTTCTTTCTTCCTATCTTTAATTCATTTTTTCTTCTCTTTTTTAGAATTAAAGGAGGGGAGGGAGGTTCATCGAAGGCTCATTATTCTTCCCCGAAAATTCATAACGGAAGCACGCAAGCTGTTTGCGTCATCGCCTTTATCCACCCCCTCCCCCAACACCACCTCTATTTTTTTATTTCATAGAACTGTGTTTCTCTACACGAGCTTCGAAGCATGCGTTATTGATCAGTTTCGAATCGCCGGTCAAAAAAAAAAAAAAGTTGGACTCCCAGCGTTCCTTAAGACTCAGAGTTCAGGCTATACGTACTTTCTATGTTCTCCTTCTCTCTGTTATTTTTTACAGCTACAGTTACTTTTCCGGCTCTACGAGGGCAAAGAAACGCCCCCTTTACTAAGGGTGACGGTTATTGATTGGCAACGTACAGTGCGTCCAATTTCTTTTGTTCTCACGGCATCGTATACCTGTACATAACGGCTGAACAGGAGCATTGATTTGAGCCGAAGCTGCACGTGGCGCGTATGGACGGCCTCCAAACAATTCGGTGCAGCAACAAGCAGCTACCGCCAACCGCAGCAGTGCTTACGCCCTCTATCGAAAAGAAATGGTACTTAAGTGGTCAGAAGCCTTTGCGCACTTTATGCACAAATAAGTGATCCGGCCGAGTTAACTAAATTATGCGTTGTCTACCCGGTGTGGTTAGACGACCAGGTGAACTGCACCTCCTGCAATACGACCAAATTATTCCCGTTTCTCGGCTGCTCTGTTTGTGTAACCTTCGTGCGCTTTCAAGTCTTGCACGAACTTGAAAATTCTACGTAGCAAGAAATTTTCGGTTTCAGTGATGCAGGTTTCTGCGAGGGCCAGCACCGTTACTCTCGGGCTGTGAAGTAATATTTTGCATGATAGTGAGCCCCTATAAAAAAAAAGCCGTGGTTTGACAAATGTGCTGCAATGCCGACAATTCGATGAGCACTAGCATATCTCAGACGGCAGCTTAGAAGTGATAGCTAGGGCACTTTCTGTTGTGTATGGATGTCAAAGCCTTTTGCAGCAGCAAACACATTTTTTTTTTCGCTCGCTTGAAGAAGCAGCCGCGAGGATAAACGAACTTCGCTTATATACTAAGATCGCTGTTCCATGCCTTGTGGGCACTCATTGCGAAATTCACTCTGTGTGACTCCTGGCAGCATCTTACATTTTTTTTTTCATGTTATATTACGTAAGTTGATACGATTCCTTCCCCGAAGTGAGGCATGCTTAGGATTTTTTTGCGTAGGAGTGTCATTCACCAGCGTCACTCGGCATGTCGTAGAAAACTCGACTCGGCATGTCGTAGAAAACACGACAGGACGTGGTAGGAGAGTGAAATAACGACCAGGCCTCACATGCACACAGCGCATTGCGTAAGTAGTGGGTCGTTTAAAGCTCATAAATAATAGTGCAGTGTGTGCTTCTCGGCCTCACAAAAGTTTTGGTGATTTATATTGAAGGGGATTCCTGGCAAGTGTAATCACATTATATGCTTTAAGAAAGTAACGCGCTCTAAAAATACCCCTCTTCTTGCTGTCAGAGTCGCTGCGCTCCGCTTTCCACGCTTGCCTGGCGTCTTAATGGCGAAGCATCTCTTCGTCTAACTTTGCCACTGGTCACGCTAAACCCAGAGAAAAAGAGATGAGAAAGAAAAGAAGGCAAAAGAAATGTATGACCAGTTGTCGCCTAATTTTCTAGATGGCGTTACTCTGCCGCTACTCTCCGATTGGCTGCTGCGCGCACTTTGCCTGAGTGCGCGGAAAACGAGTGTCTCCATGAGTCTCCTGGATAGTCGCCGTACGTGGCGGATCGTTGGTAGGGCATGGAAGAAGCAGAGCGGCGGGTGCGTTGAAGACGCTTGCACTCGGCTGCCTTGACTCGCGTCTCGTCGGTGTTACCTGCGTGCCATCTGCATTCTCGAACGTGATCGGACGCATGGACGCATGAACAGACAGACAGACACACAGACAGGTGGATCGACGGACACTTCGCCCCACTCAATATCATTCACTCCGTGGATATGCTGTGAATTTTAAAGCGGCCCTGCTACACTGTTTTTAATGTATTGTTGCAGTAGATGGATTTATAACATTAGTGCATTGTTATTACCATCCATCCCAAATTCAATCAAGTTCAATTAGTTGGCTAGTTACTAAGTTTTAGTCGAAGCTCTGCATGAACTTATAACTGTGGGTTTTCCTTCAGCATTAGTGTATTACTAGCATGTTCAAAGTTACAATGCTTAATTATGCGCTTCATCCTCATTTGGACAGCAGTCAATCAGTTATAAGTATATATATATATATATATATATATATATATATATATATATATATATATATATATATAATCTGTGTTGTGCGTTACTAATATTGCTTTATTGTTATTGTTACCATATGCATTGCATTATTCTGCCAATGCACCTTTTCTATTTACTTTTCATTTCTATTCATAGTTGCGAATTGTTGATGATGGTCTGCGTATGTCACTGCATTTAAAGCAAAGGCCTTGAGTGAGCGTTTGGTTTTTCCTCTAATTTGCGTTCTCGTATAGAAAGAAAGAACTAATGAATGAATGAATGAAGTCGCCGCCTACCTTGAGGGCAATCCTGTCGACCTCCTGGAAGACGGCCATGGAAGGGATCATCTCGCGCTTCTTGCAGGGCGGCGGTCGCGCGGCGTACTCGGGTGCCTCATCGGTCACCGGGTCGTTGACGGTCTGCACTCCGGTGTCCCGCCGGCTCGCGGCTCGAACCGTGAGGCCAGTCGCCGTGCGGCGAGTGCGCGGCCGCGTCGTGGGCCGAGGCTCCACATCCATGTCCTCGAGGATCTGAGCGACGGCGTCGCTCAGGCATCCGTTCCCCGCGGTCCCGATCACCTTCTCGATGTGCGTCAACGGCGACGACAGCTCCTCGTCCGACAGAGACTGTTTCGAGCCGTATACATTTGAAGCAGTGAGAGAGAGAGAGAGAGAGATGCAACGTTCTCTAATAGAACATCTATGGCCAATCGACGCATAGGTGAATAAATTGTGAGCAGAGAATGACAGAATGTCGCCAGAGCCGATGGAGGACGACGCAGCGAGCGGTGGAGAGCAAAATGATAGGTGTAACTTTCAGAGACAAGAAGAGAACAAAGTCGGGGAACAAACTGGGGTTAATGATATCATAGTTCAAATCAAGAAGGAGAAATGGACAAGGGCCGGGCACATAGCACGTAGGCAGGATAACCACTGGTCATTAAGGGCGACTTACTGGATTCCGAAGAAGGCACGGAAGGGAGACAAAGTCAGGTGGGCCGGTGAGATTAAAATGTTTCCAGGTATAACGTGACAACGGAAAGCACAGGACCGGGTTGACGGGCGTATAGCATATAAGGGGCATTCGCTCTGCCGTGGGCGTAGTCAGGCTGATGATGATTATGATGACACACAAGAAACAGGATGTCGCTGTCGCGTTCAACTATCAGAGGCGAATCTTAAGGGTCCCCGAATTTTTTTCTTTTGTGAACTTAGTGAGCGTTACGAAAAGATCTTTGACCCCAGCATAAGTCGGTGATAGCACAACGAGCTCTTTAACGTTTTTGCCTTAAAATCGCGTGCTCTAATGAGACGATAGTTAAATTACTACCGTTGTGAGTCGATTACATTGTCACTAATCTTTTTCCTAAAACTTGGCGCCTCACCCAATTTCAAACTGTGTATTATTCAAGTGGTAATATCACCTGAGCAGGTGATTAAGGGATGCCACCATTAGGCCACGGGACTTTTGGTACCCTCGTAAGAGAAGAACAGCGCAAGAAGACAGGGAAGGAAGGAGCACGCACACGAGCACTGACTCGTAGCTGATTTTTATTTGCCACAGTGTATGAAATATATAGCATACACAGGGAAAACAAACACTGTTCGTCAATATCTTATACTTAATTGTCATCAGCTCATAACCATCGCTTACTCATCTAATTATACAAACCTAAAGAACGCTTTACTTTATCGGTCAGCGCTAGCAACGACATGGTTACACATGAACCTTGGTGTATTTTTTCTACGTGTGCAGCTTCGGTGATTAATCGGACCATCTTGTCTGAAGAGCGGCTAAGCACTGTCGTGCCTGATATTGCCAGACTGCGGATGTTATTTCGGCACAAAAGATGTAAGCAGTTATTCCCCAGAAACAAAGTCACGTGTGTTTGAGTGATGTATACCTCGTTCTGTCCTCCTCCGGCAGCGTTAGCTGCGGGCGCCCTGCTCACTGGATCGGTCTGCGACTCGATGTCCGTGGTGCGCGAGAGTCGCGCAGACCCGCTTGCATCGGGAGGTAGCCCCATCGGCGGATGCTGCAGGGCGCCCCCTCGCGCCGCCGCTGAACAACGCTCAGTCTGCGTCCACCTGCAATAATATTATGCCTGTTCTCGTCACCAACACAGGTTGCTTTCGTGGACTCCAACATGGCATTCATATTAGTATGGTAAACAGCGCGAAAACCCCGAACCCCGAACACCCAATTATGTTCTTTAACAAGAAGGTGCCACTTTTTTTTTCTATAATTCTTCTGAGAGCATAGCAAACAGCCATCGGGAAGAGAGACGTCCTGGCAACAAGTGAGCAAGGACAAAAGGGTGTGAGGGTAGAGGTTGCTATGTGGTTATAGGCTGTCCTATGTGCTCAGGCAGTATGATGAAGAACTCTTTCAAAGAAGGCCGGTGCTTTGGGGGCCCGGCACGATATCGAGACAAAAAGAAAGAAGGCGAAATACAAGTACTAGCGCTTGTGTTTGCCTGTCTCCTTCCTTCCTTCCTGGTCCCGTCTAAGTGAGGTTGACCCTAAGTTCAAGGTGCACCAACATGCTTAAAGATAGTGCACCCACTTAGCAATATTTTTAATACAAGTGCATGCATCCTATCTTGTCCAATCTTGTGCACGGAAGTATTTAGCAACCTGGCCACCGACGAAGCGAAGGCTACTAAGGTACTCCCCATTAACTCTTATTCTTAACTTTTCCCATTCCAGGTCGTTGAAAGACTCTTGTAAGCACGCGTTAAGTAGCATTGGGGAGATTGTATCCCCTGATTTACACGCTTCTTGATTGGTATTTTGTCGTTTTGTTTATGAAGCACTATGGTGGCAGTTGATCCTCTGTAGATTTCTTCCTGGATGTTTATATGTGCTTTCTGAGCACTTCTCTATTACCTGATTAATAGTATGAATGAGGTAAATTGTTGAGTAGCCTGTCCGAAATCATGCTAATTCCTTTGTTTGATCGAATTCTAACGTTCTCCTATTTTTGTTACCAATAACATTTGTAAATGGCTTGTATACGACGGAGAGCAAGCTTGTCATCTCCTTTCTTATGTAATAATATGACGTTAGCATTCTTCCAAGATTCTGGTACTCTTCAAGTCAGGAGACGCTTTGTAAACAATGCGGCTAATTTTTCTAACACAATCTGCCCACCCTCTTTCAGCAGATCTGACGTAATCTGATCCTCCCCAGCAGCTTTGCCTCTTTTCATTCCCTCCTAGGCTTTTCTGACTTCTATCATTACTGGTGGGATGCCATCGGGGGAACTGCTAGTTTCTATAGTAAGGTCGTGGTTTTCCCAGCTACTATACAGATCTCTGTAAAACTCCTCCACTATTTTAACTATCCTATCTATTAACAAACCATGGACACTGGGCGTTGCCGGCGTGGCTGGTGACATATGGCTACAAATAGACTGCAGCGGAAAGTCTTCGACGGGGCATCTCGTTCTCGCTGCTCACGTGGGTCAGTTTTTTGCACCACATTTGGGGTTTGTGTCATTTTGTTGTGCCGGATCCACCCCAGTATTCTTTGCCATTGAAGTGCTCGCATCGTGAGATGTCACGCAGAGTGATTCACAGACGGCAGTTCTTGATGTTCCGAAGCACTGCCTTTTATTTGTTAATCTTGTTATTGTGCAGGGGCGACGTCAAGCAAAACCCAGGGCATTCAAATACACAGATGGAGCGCTTACTCGAAGAACAGGCTGCAATTATTTCCAAATTGTCAGCAATTGAGGAAAACCAAAAACAAACCAATGCTGATATAACCGATTTGAAAACACGCCTGGCTTCGTTAGAGAAAAATATCCCGAACCTAGACGAATTACAAATAGCAATAGATTACATAAAGGAAAAACAGAAAGAGGAGCAAGGTGCGAGGTCCTTTCTTGTCCGGAAGGTAGAAGATCTTGAATATCGGCAAAGGCGTGAGAATTCGCTCTTATACGGGATAGAGAACTTAGTGGCAGGCGAGACTAATGCTTAGGCTGAGGAGCTAATCCGTAATCTGTGCCGCACGAAACTTGGGCTTACTTCTGTGAACATAGAGCATGCCCTTAGAATAGGGTCATTCAATGCCAATAAAACACGACCAGTAATAGTCGGATTTGCTGCCTTTAACACGCGTCAGCAAGTCTTGACGAAAGCGTATAACTTAAGGGAGACTTCATACAGCATGTCTGAAGATTTTTTACGCACAGTTCGTGAAAAAAAGAAAGAAGCTTAGGGCATACGCGAAAGATAATAGAAAGGAAGGCGAGGAATTCGTTTTAAGATTTGATACCCCATCATCTGGCTGATAAGCGATATCGGATTGACAGCACTACAGGTGACGTAATTCAAATGTGACCACCGTTGCAATCTTCTGTGACGTATCAACTAAGACTACTCATCGTCAATCACAAAAGTCTTAGAAGTAAGGTTGATGACTTTCACTTGCTGTTAAGTTCTCTTCAGCCTGCAGTAGTATTAGGCACTGAATCTGGCTCGATGCCACTATCCTTGACAGGGAATTGTTCCCCGTTGGTTATCACTGTTTTAGGCGGTACCGTGAATCTAGGGGTGGTGGTGTATTTACTCTTGTACGATCAGACTTCCCTTGTGTTCGAGTCGATTGTGCTTTGGAATGTGAATCTGTATTTTGCAAGTTGCGGGCTGATAAGGGTCACCGTTTTGTCATTAGTTCTTATTATCGACCACCTGGTGCCTCTTGTCAGCAGTTTGCTCAATTGACTACTTTATTTAGACGGTTCAGACTGGGAGGTGATTTTAATCTTCCCGGTTTAGATTGCGGGTCGTGTAATTGTCTGGCAGGTGGCACAACAGGTGGTTTATACAAAGCCTTCTTTGGATTTATGCACGAAAACAGTCTGCATCAGTTGGTAAGAGATCCTTCGCGTAAGGATGACACTGGTAACGTGCTTGATTTGTTACTTTGTGATGCGCCGAACATTATTTCAGACATATCTGCTTTGCCCGGCATAAGTGATCATAAGGTTTTGTAGCGGACGATACATATCGAAACGTGTGTGTATCGAAAACAGCCCCTAGAACAGTGTATGCATATAACAGGGCTAAGTACGCTGCACTAAATGTAGCTCTTGAATCTTTCTTTACCACTTTTGACACATTGGCAGATGAATTAAACGGGAAGAGTTATGGGTAGTACTTAAAGAAAAGCTTTTTGAACTACATGCTAAATTTGTTCCCGTTTGAACGTTCTCCTCCAAAAGTTCAAAAGGTAAATTGACTTAGCAAGACTCAGAAATTGGATAGTCTACCGTTAGCAGAGTGAAAACGTAGTTTTAGAAAGCTTGCTGGATTAGCGAAACGAACATACTTCGCTAACATAGGCCAGAAGCAAGTAGACGATCCGAAGGAATTTCGGAAATACGCTAAAAGAAATGGTAAAGAGGTCACTTCTGCTCCATCATTGCACTGGTCCGACAGAATTATTATTAATGATCCGTGTAAGGTCAAAATTTTTGTTAATTTCTTTTCACCGGTATTTCAGTCTGATTTTTCAGATGCTAGTCCAGTTACGACTGTTGATTTTTCTGTCGAAGTCGACAAAATGTCTGAGGTTGCGTTTATTGCGATGGGAGTCGAGAGATTATTTAAGGCTTGAAACGCACGAAAGCGAGTGGTCCGGATGATATCCCGGCATTGTTTCTTATTAACTGTTCGGGCATTCTGTGTT
This sequence comes from Rhipicephalus annulatus, assembly GCA_013436015.1. Classification (NCBI taxonomy): domain Eukaryota; kingdom Metazoa; phylum Arthropoda; class Arachnida; order Ixodida; family Ixodidae; genus Rhipicephalus; species Rhipicephalus annulatus. Next base: position 262,756 of record WOVY01000725.1, read on the forward strand.
TATATTTTGTCGTTTATTTCAAAATTCCTTAAATGACGGCATTGTTCCTGGGGACTGGAAGTTGGCCCGCGTGGTACCACTTCATAAAAGTGGACAGAAAGACAGAGTTAATAATTATAGACCAGTGTCGTTAACTAGTATTGTATGCAAAGTTATGGAACATGTGATTTATAGCAGCATCAAGTCTCACCTTGTTGCCAATAACCTTCTTCATCCTAGTCAGTATGGGTTCCGGCAGGGCTTTTCTTGTACGACGCAATTTGAAGAATTTACTCATGACCTTGCCTCAGCTGTCGACAAGCAGCAAAGTGTTGACTGTATATTTGTGGATTTCAGAAAAGCTTTTGACGTCTTTACGCATAGTCTCTTGATCGCTAAACTTCGATATTGCAAATTGGATGATAGGGTTATTGCTTGATTAGCTGAGTATATTCGCTCAAGGCAGATGTCTGTAGCTCTGAACGGTTGTTCCTCTACATATGTTGCTGTGACCTCCGGTGTACCACAGGGATCAGTCTTAGGTCCGCTTTTATTTCTGTTATTCATAAATGACATCATTTTTGGTATCACATGTTCATTTAGAATGTTTGCAGATGACTGTATAGTATATAGAGACATCAATTGTGACCTTGACAAACAGGCACTGCAAAACGATTTAGATTGAATTGCCACCTGGTGGGATAAATGGAAAATGTCGTTGAATGTGAAAAAAAAAGCATCCACGTCACCTTTACCAGAAAACTCTCGCCCTGCAGAAATCATTACACGATCAATAACGCTAATATTCAAAATGTCACAAAATATAAATATCTAGGCGTATTTTTACTGCTGATTTGAGGTGGAATAAACATGTCGCTTACGTTAGGAACAAGGCGGTAGGAACATTAAGTTTTCTGAAACGTAACTTCAGTAGTTTACCCCAAAAACTTAGATAGCAGCTCTATTTTACCCATGTCCACAGTATACAGGAGCATGCGTGCGTCTGCTGGGACCCAGCATATACTAAGGAACTAACAGATAAATTCGAAAAAAGTGCAGAATAGAGCAATTCGATTTGTCCTTTGAAATTACGACAGGATGCTTCGTGTGACAGATATTAGAAAAACATTAAATTGGGATCTTCTTGAAAACAATGATTGAAAGCTAAGAATAAAATTCTTTCATAGCATTTATCATTCGAGAACAGGGATCATCGGGTAATTGTATTTTCAACCACCCAACTATATTTCTCAAAGACGTGATCATCACTTAAAAATACGCGAGATTCTTTTTGGGGGTGATGCTTTTCGCTACTCTTTCTTTGTCTGCACTATAAGAGAATAGAACACTCTGTCACCGGAAATATTCTGTATTGATTCGAGTGATGATTTTTTACATGCTTTATGAATGTTTTTATGTGTTTGATTATATGTACTGTACCCTCCCTGCTGTAATGCCTTATGGCGAAGCAGGCACTTAATAAATAATAAATAAATAAATATTGGTAGTTATTTTGCATTTCTTGTCCCTTAGTGCATACATCTGGATTTTGCCTATTGCGAGTTTCTTCTTCACTGCTCTGATGCTTTCTCCATTCTTCAGAGCGTGTTTATTTTTCTCCATGTTACACCTACCTACATCGGATGAGAAGGTACCAGAGTCTATATCCGCTTTGTCTATGTTAGTGGCAACATCTTCATGTACCCTGTTAGCACTGTTTGTGAAACTACAAGACAAATAACCCTTGTTGTAGAGTACTTCTTAATTGCACACTGCTAGCTGTCTTCACTTAGTAACCAACCGATCATCTGAGACCTTGAGAGACCAGAAAGTAGCTATAGAGATAGAATCTTTTTACTGCATGGCATGTGTTAAGTATCTTTGCCATGGCTCGAAGGAGCAATTGAATGAATAAATGAATGAATAAATGAATAAATGAATGAATGAATGAATGAATGAATGAATGAATGAATGTATGTATGTATGTATGTATGTATGTATGTATGTATGTATGTATGTATGTATGTATGTATGTATGTATGTATGTATGTATGTTTGAATGCTTCTTTCCACAGAAAGGCAGAGCTAAAAGCATGAGCTAAAAGCATTCGGCATCGTGCATGAGCTAAAAGCTACAGTGCACGATGCCGAATACAGCACGTAGCAGTTGCCATTGCCAGACTCCTCCGTGCCTAAAGTGCATGTTTTGAAGAGGCCACTATTCGTATTATTTGCTTATATGAAACTGCAACCTAGAAGCTGATTAGTTAACGGGAAAGGGAGACATGTACCATAATTACTTCATTACGCATTTCAGTTTTTGAAGGAAAAAAGTTTCTACCTTAAAGAAAGTCATTCGAAGTGCTGTAGAACCTTGCTTCGCTGACCTGCGTAACTCTCGACGGCTATCCGAACGCTCTAGTACTATTGCTGGCATTGCCTAAATTCTTACACATGCTTTTGTAGGCAATATCAGGAAACATACCAACGACTCTTAATGGCTATATTAACACACACACACACGTATATATGTATGTATATATATATATATATATATATATATATATTACATGAATAACAATATACATAACAAATTATATATAACATAAATATACGCTTCTAAAAAACTGTTTATTGGTGACGTTTCGATCAGAGACCTATCTTCATCAGTGTCTCATGAGGATCGGTCTCTGGTCGAAACGTTACCAATAAACAGTTTTCTAGAAGCGTATATTTATTTTCCCTTAATTCTACGGCAACCGAAGCCAGGCTAGACAGCGGCACAACCATTTCGTAAAACTATAAAACTAAGATCTCCATAAAATTGCTTGTACGCCACGTCATTCTACGCGCATTGCGAGACTCGTACTCCAAGCAACTGCCCGATCGCGTTATATTTAGTACACTTCAGTGAAAGTTTCTGGTTATCCTCTCTACATTTCCAAGCCCATATCTCCAGTGAAAACTTATCTCTCGTGTGTGCCCAACTTCGCAGTCTAAGCCTTCTTCAAAGCCCTGCTTTCGAGGAACTTTGATACCGATTAACCTTGTTTCGTGGCTCCAACTTCACCTGGCGGCGCCGAGAAAGCACGAATCGATTGCTCGGCTCCGTACAAAGAAGCCTTCTGGAAACAATGTGATGTAAGCGCGCGCTCACCAGCGGCCTAACCCACAGTGGTGCGTCCCCCAAGTAGCGGCGCCGATACAATTAGCGGCGAAAGAGGGCCGACCAGCGATTACGCTGACCGCACTACGTGAGGCGCGTTTTCATGGCGCGCGCGCGCGCGCCCAACGTCCGAGAGGCGCCTCTTCATTACCGCCTTTCGATTGAAGCAGCGCACAGCCCTCTTTGGTATTCTTTGAGGGCGGTCTGCGTTGACGTTTACCGGCTGGCGCGTGTTGTACTTGGCGTGACCGCTGCAAAACGCAACAGCCTGTGCTCAGGAAAGAGTGACGGACAGGGGTCGGTGTAGTCTGCTGCACGCAGTGGCAATACTTTTTTTTTGCCTTCCAGGAAATGCATCCAGAAAAAAAATGAGGTAATCGGAAAGGAGAACCTTGAAGAAAATGTAGCGTTTGAGATATAACGTTCACTTTTGAGTTTGGGTAGCGGATGCTCGTTCAATCGGTCACAGGGTTTCTCAGGTAATCCAGTGGGTTGACCACCAGCGCCTTTGTAAGAAGCCTGATTGTTTACGGGAAATCAACCGAGTCTTGATTTCCTTTCCTTATCCCGTTGTTCTTCCTCGCAAGGAAGTTGCTCTAGGGCGACGCACGCCTAGAACCTGCATATTAGTGAGAAATAGTGATCGCTATTGTGCACGTGTGTGCGTGTGTGCGTGCGTGCGTGCGTGCGTCTGTCCGTCCGTCCGTGTGTGTGTGTGTGTGTGTGTGTGTGTGTGTGTGTGTGTGTGTGTGTGTGTGTGTGTGTGTGTGCGTGTGTGTGTGTGTGACGTTTCGACTAATGAACCACATTTGCTAAATGTTCCTACGTAAACTGCTCACACAACGTTCGCAGTTCTTGCGGAAGTCGTTCAGGTGGCAACCGCCCCAGGGAAAGGTACGACGGAACAGCGGAACCGAGGTGCACTTTAGTAGTTAGTAATTATTTTCAAGCATGTTTGTTCCAGAACGAACAGATGAGGCCGAAAGACGAGGGCTCCTATGCCTCTTACTTTTTTGGCCTCGAGCTGACATGTTTCTCGCTGGAAAACGAACTTGCTTCTGGAGTGTGACCGCAGCATGCACTCTGATGCGAAAGCCTCTAAACAAACCTTGTTGCCCTGTCACACCCTCTCTCTTTTTGTCCGCTACACAACTGCACTTTCACGAAAAGTTTTCCCATGACTACGACACCTAATGTGAATTTTGAGCACAGCTTCGTGTTGTTCCAAGGCTGACTGTGTTGGAAGTCTTGGCTTTCCTCAAGGTATGGAGCACGCCATGTATCATAACTTTTGTGAAGCAGAACTACTCGTTTTTTTTTGCGGATAAGTGAGGTGCCCACTGATGAGGATGAAGAATTTCGGCTGGTTATTTCGCAGCGCTTGGGAATCTTTAGGCCATACACTAGTTGCCAATTTAGCATTGTGCGATAATTGATTGTTATTTTACTCTTCCGCCACGCTTCATTACATAGGTTACCGCTATTCCTTGAGTTGCAGGAATGACGCCTGTATATCGTATTTTTGCAAATGACTTTCCAGCACCATCATGGCTCTGTGGTATAAGTACTCGAATGGCAGGGCCTGGCAGCCTAAACTTGGCTTAGCCTCCCTCATCCCTCACCTCTTCTATGAATAAAAGTTGTCACTTACTCACTCACCCAGAAAGCCCGGGTTCAAATTCCATTTGATCGTGGGCACTTACATATTATTTTGTGTGTTCATGTCTATCGGTACCGCCACGGACAGTGACGGTGACTCTGCTCAACGCAGGACCATGCATCTTCTAAATGCGCTCTAAAGTAATACGAAAAAGAAAGAATAAGATACCGGATCATCTTAGCAGCTTATTAGGAGTACTTCAATCGAACCTGTATGCTTTGTATTATGTGGAGTAATTAAGGTGAAATCTTCAGCGCAAAACAAGACAGTTAGACAAAGTATAGAAGCGACACGTACCTTGTGTGGCCCGTCCCGGTTTGCTCTGAAGTTTTCACCTTAAAATGTTGTGTACCAACTAGGTTCACCAGAAGTTTCATTGATGCAGATAAGAGTGTCTGTAACTCAGAAGCCAAGCTTGACTGACCTGTTGTTGCGGCCGCTTCCCGCCTGCACTCCGACGTCGCTTGTGGCCACACTACGGGGCGTCATGTCGATGTCGAGGTGGATGCGCTTGCTGAGCATCAGTATACTCTGCTCGGCGTCCATCATGAGCATCTGCTGCTTGAACGCCTTCGCGTCAACGGCGACCGGTGTGCCACCTCGGTTCATCAAGTCGCCGTCCGTGGTAGCCACCAGCCTCGGGTCGGCGAAGCGGATGCCTTCCTGCAAGCCTCCGGGTGAAGCCCCGTTCTCGACGACACCTTCGTCTGTGTAGTCGTCGCCGAACGACGACATGTCATCCTCGTCGAAGTCGAGGTCGTCTTCGTTGTAATTTCCGCGCGTCATGTTGTAGTGGATGTCGGTCTGGGTGTCACGGTCACGCTGCTCGTACTTGTTCTCCACCTGCGAAAGTGAAGACATGAAGTTTATAGATCAGATTCGCGGCACATTTTTTTTGTGGCCCTGCTGACTGCAAGGCTGTGATAGAGGTGTAGACAGAAAGAGGGGGGGTAACATTCCCTTCTGAGAAATCCTTAGTTTGAACGTACAACAGCACATAGCGTACATAAAACAGAAAAGGAGAAAAAACGCACGCTACCGCTCATCATTCAAGCTTTTTACGCCCAGTTTCTTTTTGTGTGTGTGAACATTTATGTCAAAGCGATAAAATACTGCCTTCTACTTTTAAACTCCTACATCCCTTTCCCCGGGGTGGCAGCAAAATGGTTAACGTTCATGCTAATCCTCTCTCTCCTATGTTCCGTCCTTGGCACGAAGGACAGTTTTGTTACAGTGTACGCATATTGGCCGCGAGGGCCTCCACTGGAGTGGCCGGCGCTGAGATCGTTTTGACGTCCCAGATAGGATGTTTCTGCTCGCCTTGCTGCGTAGTCGTTGTGGAACACAACTTTCGGGTGAGATTGCAGTGGGCGGCGTTCGTTTCGTATCGTGTAAAGCTTAATTTGGCCTGCTGGACATATGATTGCGATGTAAGCAGTGCTAGGTTGCTTACAAGAATCCTTTGATAATAGTATAATAACTGAGGTTTGACGCTCAAGAACCGCGATATGATTATGAGCGACGCCGTTGTAGAGGGCCCCAAAAATATGGGCCATTTGTTGTTCTTTATTGTGCGTGGACCTGCAGAATGTTGCCTCAATTGAAATGTGACCACCGCTGCCGGGATCGAACGACGTCAGAAGCCGAGCACCGTATAACTGCCACACCACCACGACGGGCAGCAAGCAGCTTTAGCTTGTTGGTCTACTGTTGGTCTACTGTGTAGTGTCAGACGTGTGCGACAGATTTCCCAGTAACTTTTAATCATTGCCCGAACTGCGAAGAAATGCGCTACAGTTGAGTGGTAAAGCTGAAAAGGGGATAACACGCCAACGCTTATTCGCGGGTCCGCAGAAAGCACTTTCGTGATGAATATTTCGTGTACGCCGCCATTGCCGAGATCTTCAGTAACAGCTGAGCTAACGTATGCTCACGAAAGCGCCTGGCAGCTCATTGCGTGCGTTTGCTGATTAGTTTATCGATGGTCGAAAGCGACAGGCTCACTGCAAATTAACAAAATGAGTAAAAGGAAGACCAATAGAAGTCCTTATGAAACAAACATTTTGTCACATTTACCATCTCATCGAAGGCGCTGAAAACTAACATGCCTTTGTTACCGACAAGTATAAGCCAAGGCGAAAAGTAGATGAAGTAAAAAAAACGACACGCCGATTATGGTTAGTCTTATTAGACCACAACTGAAAAGAGCAATGGAGGGCAAGAGAATTGGCCTTGCTGATCCCACGAGCGCTTCTAGGAATGCTGGTCAATTCTCCCCGTTCACCATTCATCCGTGTTCGTTGACAGCTGTTCATTTGGACCACATGGACGGGTGTTATTACTGTTCTGTGGAATTCTTTCGAGTAAAATATTTATAACGTAATAGCAGCCTAGTTTTCGCGACATAACTTGCGTCGTTCACTTTGGCATCTGCTGCGGAGGGATCGTAGTGTGCTTCAAATGAGTACCACCGGAAGACACTCGCGCGGTTTCTTTGTCCGAATTATCAGGACTTTCATTTTGAAAGACAGGGCGTGGTGGTTACTTCCAACGACAGCACACAGGCGACTTCCTTCCTGTGTCCGTGTTCGCGTTTTTCAGAATGAATACGTAACCACTGCAGCTCTGTTATCAGGTCATACCCCTTCTTTTAAAAAACTGAGCTTTATGACAAGCGCGAAGCACGCACGGTGCACACAACAGAAGCACGCAGTTCCAAAAGCGCAGGAATTGCGGGGTAACAGCAGACGACACAACCTGGCATCCCATGAGTGACGTCATGACATAGGTGGCACCATGCTATGTCCTCGAGGCCAATAGCTGCCCTTAAAGAAAAGGGAGTCAAATTTCACTAGGAATACAGCGAGGTTAACCTGAAGATAAATATCCAGCTAGGTACTCTGCACTGAGAAAATAGTAAAATAATAAGTGGAGGCGTAAGAGGCTAAATTACAAAAAAAATGGTTCTCCGTAAGTGGCCTGTGAGAAACGTTTTTCCACGATGACCCGTTCACATTGATCTATTGAATTAACGTCAATCTATCACAAATTATAACTCATATTTCATCCTCCCTTTCTTCTTTTTTTGCCATTGGCACTGGATACAGCCACAACTTACACAAACGTCCACTCCTGATTTCGGGCATTCCACAGAGTTATGCTTGTGCCTACTTAGGCAGCGGAAATCTTCTGGCTTTGGCATAGCTAGCGAAACACAACTATGACAACGTAAGCCTTTGTGATACAAGAGGTTGCGTTTAGCAGTAATGTCCCTAAGAATAGCACATTACGCAATCTAAATTCTCACGCAGGCAGTGAGCGAAACGTCAGGTTTTTGAAGTGTGAGTTTTATTCTCTAGAAGTAAATTAAAGAAGAAAAAAGACTTACGTAAGCTGTTCCGTGAGTTCATTTGTAAAGGAAGCGTATTACGATTTGACATTGTCAACTTTCTTTTTTTTTCAGAGCTGTTCCACTGAACAACGCATAAGCACTCATCTGGAAAGTGCCTCAAGTTATTATTAGTTTTTTATACGTTCTCAAATGGGCCCTAGAACAATTTTTCAAGTAGCCATGGAATGAATTCACTGGAAGAGCGTATTACCTGACTAATTCAACGCTTCAAAAATTTTAAGAATCTATCCACTACAAGCGGAGTTACAAAGGTTCGTCGCACGCTGCAATTGCATTCTCCCTTCCCTTGTCTCGACGAAAGCGCTGGAAGCTAAGCAGGAGAGATGTGATGGCAGGGGCAAAGAAAATACGTCACGGGCGCCTCACGTTTTTGAGCACTTTTCTTTTCTTTATTTTAAAGTGCAGCTTTCTCAGTGTGATCGCGCTCGCACGCGTGGACGAGTAGCGGCCTCCCGTGGTGATCGCTGTAACAACCGAGCGCGCCATGTTCAAATCAGCCAATTGCTGATAAATGGCTTTATACGAGTGATTTTTGAGCGCCTTCCGTCATTTGTCGAGAAAAGAAAAAGCAATTAATAGCCCAATTTTATAATTTATTGTTAATTTCAGGCCGCAAAACAAACTTCACCACTGTCTGCCTGGGGGACCGGAGCATTGTCAAGCCGAAGAACTATCGGCTTTTTCTCCATTTCTCCCTTTTTCACCTTTGTATGAAATGGTGAAAATAAAAGATTTTTGATTTGATTTGATTTGATTTGATTTGCGCTTTAATATTTGACTCGCGTGTTGTCGGGAGCCTTGACTACCGATCGACAGTGTCTTTTGGCCTTGCTCAAAAAGTGTTGCAGGGCCCCTTTAATAACAAAGGCGAAAGCATCGTGATGGACGCGAACAACTCACACTCAATGATCGCTCAATGTCCTAACTCGTAAGCTCAATGTTGTGTAGCATAGTGCGTCGTTCGTTCAATTACGTGCGAGATTATCAAGCATCGTTAGGTATATCATTATGCAATACTGCAACTCGGCACGCAGTGGCGAAAGCGGAAGCGTGAAGATTCATGCCCCAATCTTCTTTTCTTGCTTTCTCTAGAGCGCCATCGATCGCCATTGCAGCCGTAATAACCTCACGATCGCGTGACATCTGGCACTGTATAGAAGCAACGTGCATACTACGTGTACTCACGCACCTCGAAGGACGAGAAAGAGATGTGAACTCCGCGCGGCAAAAAACAAGACTCTGAGAACCGATCTCGTCTGTGAATTTCGGAAGTGCACATATGTCTGACGTGGCGAAATACGGGAACGTCTGCGCACTGAAGTTTCAGAGCTCATAACGTAGACGAAAAAAATGAAGGGAAGATTGCGCGTTATGCAAAGTATTCACAATTTCTAAACTGTCTATCTCGTATCGAGCAGTGCTTCGACCAAGGAGATGAGGATTGAGTTATAGGTTACTCATTATGTACTGATAAGCTTGTCTGTGCGCCATGGTATTGATCAAACAGTGTGCAAGACACACGCACACGCACGCACGCACACACCCTCACACGTCCGCACAGTCACACACACACACACATGTGCACACATTTACGCACGCACACACACACAAGCACGCAAACGCACGCACACACAAAGAACGTGCAACCCCAACCGCTGGAGTTCAACTGCTACAACTGGATGCTTCCCGTTTTCGGGGTACTTCTCGGTCACGAACCGTGGGGGCGCTATGGGCTTCACATAGCTAGAGTTACTGTATAGACTACCTATAGCATATAGAGTAAGTCTATGCATAGTATTCCTAATTGTAAAATAGTGAGCCCACAGTTTTTTTATAAAGGAAACACAAGAACGCAAGATGACGATTATTGCTGCGTGGTAGTAATATGGCACAAAAACAAATTTGAGTATAGGGTGAATTCATTCCTTGGGTATCCGGCTGCTCAACCGAAGGTTGAGCAGCCGGATACCCAAGCACGTAGCGGCACGTAAGCACGTACCCAAGCAAGTACCCAAGCAAATAGCGGACTCGGTCTCGGTCATGGCGGTCGCATTTCGATGCAGGTGAAATGGTGGAAGCCCGTGCACTATGTGATGTCAGTGGACCTTAAAGAACACCAGATGGTCACAATTTCGGGAGTCCTCCACTACGGCGTCTCTAGTAATCATTTGTTTTTTTTTCTAGGCTACGCACAATAATGTTACATTGATTGTATAAGACATTCACGCCCACAACAACTACCTCATTAACCGAGTAAGCACATTTAATAAGCAAAGATGTTTAATAGCATCCCTACAAGCCGTGTGCGGCTACCTAACGATGATTGGTGGAATTTGACGTGCCAAAACTACGCTATTATTGTGACAGCACGAGGACACAGGACAATAAAGCAGACGACACGATGTCCGTGTGTCCTGGCGCTGAAGTGTATAGTGTCATTAGTTTCCAATAAGCCGAAGCTGCCACTCGTGTCAATTCTATTACATGAGACATGCCATAGTAAGCGACTCCTGAATAATTTCGACCTCCTGAGGTTCTTCAATGAACGCGTGTTTAAATTTAGGCCTGCGTGTTTTCTCTTCAATTATATTTATGAAAAATTTAGGGAGGATCAACAACCTATATATAGTTATGGTGCCCTTTTTTCTGTGAAACGGCAAGGTTACCGGGGAGAGCCTAACCGCGAAACAATAAGGTGGCAAACATTATGAAATAAATGTAATCAATTTTTTTCTTACGCGTGGAATCGCCATAGGTGTGAACACAGGTGACAACCAACGCTGCAAATAGTGAGTGCGATAACGTTTCGTGTGTTCTATAATGGTGGTCGACTGCGAGCACTGTCTACCGCGAAGGCAGCGTCGCTTTTCATCGTCGCAATTCATTTTACCTCTAAGCAGCTCGACATGGAGTGGGGATAGACAATGATGTACATACTAATTTTCAGAAATTATTATGGCGCGCATCACAGCACCAAGCTATACGTGAATACGTACAGCAAAGTGATCGATTCCATAATTTTAGCCTCAAGGCTATCCCGCTAGGCTGCGCGACATACCGGTTTTTGTTAGAGTAAGTTAATATGCCACCTTCAGGTAGCAGAGCTGCGCATCTGTTTTCCAAAGACGCTATCAACCATGCACTGCGGAGAAGCTTGTGCACTGGTCCCACCCGGTCGCCGGTCGTCCATTGCAATCGATCACGTGACCGTCGTGTGCTCTGTAGCCCGTTAGCTACAAACTGATGTTTTCAATTGCTTAGCATCCATCTCCTTAAGCTGTGACAGCAAACCATTTGCGGGTATTCAGCACCATTTCCCCCAAGAGAGAGAGAGAGAGATAAAGATGCAAGGAAAGGCAGGGAGGTTAACCAGACGCACATCCGGTTTGCTACCCTGCACTGGGGAAGGGATAAAGGGGAGAAAAGAGGTTGCAGAAAGATGAGAAGGTACACACAATCACGAGCACACTCGGGGAGCACACACAGTTTACAGGCGGTCGCTCAGGTTTGTTGACTTAAGGTAAAGTAGCAGTGCTTTAGTTGCTTTCTGCGCAACTGAGGCAGATGCCCAAGGTCCTAGTATCTTCTGCACACAAAATGGTCCGGGGTCAAGTCGATTCAAAACCATCCGTAGCTGGCATCGCTGTGTGTCGTAGCAAGCGCAGCTGCACAGGACGTGTTCGATGGTCTCTTCATCTCCGCAGTAGTCACATGTAGGAGTGTCTGCCATACCAATGCGAAAGAAGTACGCCTTTGTGAATGCAACACCCAACCAAAGGCGGCATAACAGTGTCACATCGGAGCGGGAAAGGTGTGATGGTAGCTTTAGCTTGAGCGAAGGATCCAGTTCATAAAATTGACACCTTTGGAAGGTGGTAGACGACCAGAACGTGCGTGTGAGATCTCGAGCCAGCAGGTAAAGTTGTCTTGCTGCATCATTCCTTGATAGAGGAATCGGGACTACACGGGTTTCTTCATGGGCTGAGCGGGCTGCATCCCCCAAAAACATAATGAAATAAGCAATGTCCTAGGCATTGTGGGGTGCTCCATAAATCTCGGAGGATTTATATTTTGTGTTTGTGAGTTGTTGCTTATCTTCCGTAGCTGGCGCCACTGGAACGTGCGGCTGCGGCGGTGCATGTTATTTGGGACCATGAATAGTCTTTGTGCTATTCGTGAACGGAGCGGCTAAAGATGCTTTTGAAACAGTTCGAAAATAGGTGTTTCTTTTTTATTCGCCATTGACACGACTGGCGATCAGCGGCACGCTTCATCGATCGGCAACAAGCTTAAGCAAGTCGCCTGAAAAAACAGAGCGCTGCTTCGCCGCGCAACTATGGTTGCTAACCAGGCAAGATGGCGGAGCTATGCGCTGCTCTGATTCAGTAGGGAGCACATACAGTTACTCTAGTTTTTGTTACTTATAAACACGACTTCAATATATGAATCATACTGTCAGCACAAAAAGGATGCTGGAGTTTGTCCCTATATTTCCCGGGATTTCCATTTCTACTAGGATCTAATCACACGTTCTGACCAGCTGTTGGTTGCTTTAGGCTCCACCCACAGATCCGTGCTGTGCCTGCCTTTCATTTGTGAAAGACAGTCGGGCTAGCTGGTTTCCGCTCGAACCAAAAGTGATTTGTCTTAACTAACACAAACACCGCTCATATAAGAGTGTAAAAGCTGGAGGCTCATTGGTAAAAGCCAAAACATCACGCGGTAATGGGTATCAAAACCTGCCAACTTGTTCATCTTCCCGACCTAAAACGAGTGGCGCAAATAGTGTGGGAAAGGCGCTGTCTGAAACGCTCAAGAGATGCTTGTCGTAGCAAAAACGCGTGAGCTCTATTGAAGAGAATATTTATGAACTTTTTCTGTGGGAAGTACGTGGGAAAAGCTACCATTTTTTTTTCATAAGTTGTAGCCGACTATAGTTGTGTCCTTTAACGTTCGAACGTGACACCGACCAGCCCAGCGGCTCTCAAATGTGAGTCCACTGACACCGGGAAGTCTGCGAAGCCTATTTGGGGGATCAGTGCAACCCATTCTCGAATAACAAAAAAAGGAAAATAAAGGCGTTTTTTCTTTTTTTTCTTTTTTTTTGAGGCACACCGTGTTTTGTAACAATGACCCGGGCCTTCCGAGTTTTTGTATGCATCACTGCATAACAGCTTTGTATTGCGGCAGAGTTGGCCTATGCTTTCTTTCCTCATGAGCTGGTTGTGAAGCTTTTGTTGCAAGTTTCTGCAACCTGGGCATGCCAGTACACATTTTCTAGGCTTGCTTATTCGTAGAGCAAGTATGCAAAAGAAAAGAAAATTTGGGCAGCTTCGCAATAACGGGTTCCACTCGAAAGAAGTATGGAACTAGGCAGCCACCTTTGTTTTTCTTTTTGGCTTTGTTTTATTTCCTACTATCTCTTTTTCTATTTTCCTGCCTTCTTCTGTCTTTTTTCGCCCTTTTTTCTATTTATTTGTTCCTCTTTTCTTATCAATTTCTCTCTTTTTCTCGCTCTTGTAGAGATAAGCAGTAAGAGAAGTTCTTTCTGTCTTCCTATTTTTTCCCCTTTTTCTCTCTCTCTATTCCGCGCTTGCGTCTTCTTTTTTTTTGCTATTTTTATAGGATATCTAGCTGCGTTACCCCAAGTGGCCACACCATACGAGATCCCAGGTCCCCAAAAGTTATTCGCACTGAAAACGTTCATTGTAGCTGCAGGCCGCACCACTGAATGACAAGGTGTTGAGATCGAATTGGCGTGGACCTTTGAGGTGACCATTCTTTGCCAGGGCAACTGGCAAAGAATGGTCATAAAGGGCACCTATTGTGTGCTACATTATGCGTTAATTTGTGACACCCCCTTCCCACCCACATTTTTTTTCTTTCGCTGCGACGTGTCCCTCAACACTTCTATTGGACCAGTTACCACTGAACTAGCTGTACAATGGACACTTGTACCACGGCGGGCCACTCACCTGCACCTGGGCGTCTACCAGCCTCTCGGCGACTGCCGTCGGAGTGGATCGCTTGGAGCCGTCTTGTGACCAGCGTACCTGGGCGGCGAAACCTCGCTTGGGCTGCTGCGACGAAGGATCGGCGGCCGCGTGCACTTTGCTCACCCCGCAGCCCATCGTGCGCACCACCTGCAACACCAGCAAGGGCGCAAAGTTTTCCATCACGTTCGCCGTAGCGGATCTCTTTTGCACTGTGTAAACGTACGACCGTGCCACCAACGGCGTCTGTGAAACAATAGTGGGCATAGAGTGTCTACTGCAATACAGCGCGGTCGTTTTGTCGTGATCACTCATTGTTTTGCGCCTATGATCGCGCGCTCTCTCTGCCGCGTCGTTGATTATGCGTGAAGCAATGTACGGGCAGAGGCAGAGCAGGCGTGCTAGTGTAAACGGCAGTGTGATGCGTTCATAACTGTCGCTGTTCGGACTCTAGCGTTTGTTCGCCATCGTGACAAATTGTAGCCCAGAATGAGGCAGTTTGATCGAATGGTAAATGTAGCGCTCACCTAGTCGTTTCTATATCTATCGCGATGCCCACTACGGTGCTATGGTTCTACCTTCTAGTTCTTGTTCCTGTTGAAATCCGCAATTCCGTAGCCACTTAACTGGAGGGGAAAAGGTGTACCGATAGAAAATGTACCGATCGAAAAACAATAGTTTCCTCTCATACTAAAGATCAAGGTGTGACTCCACTGCCGTAGAACGGGGTACAATATAAAAACGTTACAAAGAGCGGCACGTTCTACAAATGAGTGTTTTGAGAATAATTCTGTTTGGTTATTTCTCTTTCAGGTATGGACTGCAGTTGGCAGTGAAGTTGAATTTGTGTGAACAGCCCGGATAGTAACTACCAAAGCCAACAATCAATACAGGCGAGTAAAGCATACGGTGCATTATTTGTGGTTATTAGTTGAAAGATAGCAATCATAACATAAAGGCGAATGAATCAAGGAAAATGAAAAGGCCAGTACAACTCTTCTTACCATTCGATATCCCCTCTATCTCCAAAAAAAGCACAAAAAAACTCAGAAGGTCCCTTGTGCATTTACTTGAAACAACCCAAAGGCTCAGTCATCTCCTTTTTTTTAACTTCTTTGTCGATATATTGACCATCACAGTACTTAATATTTTGTATGTTTTATTTTCTTCCCAATTAAGTTGTATCTTCGTATGGGTGAATACTGTGGTAGCAAATATTATGAAAATTTTTCATTGCAAAAGATGATTAAGCACTTTGACAATATAGGTTTTGTGGAGACCACACGGCCACCTTTCCTAAGTCATAAAATTTTTAAAGTAGAATACCTATACACTTTTCGCCTGCTTCAATCATTCTGTTTCTATAAAATGGCCTTCAAAAAATTTCGTGCGTCTATTGCATCATTGACACCTAGTGTCACTTCCGCCAATATCAGAACTAATAACAAGTGGTATGTTCCTAGAGTTCGTAATTATTATAGCCTACAAGGCAATATTAATTAATAATAAATTATTATTAATTAAGGAGGGACAAGGGCCTTTGTCAGGCTGTTCGCCTTTAGCCCTTTGCCCCTGCAGTGAGCTCTGTATCTGGCTTACTGTAAATAAAAATACTACTACTACTACTACTACAATCATTACAGCCCAGCTTGCCACATATTTTAAATCGATATAAAGATGTCAACTGCTTTTCAGTGAATTAACTTCGGATTCACTTCGTTAACATGTGATCATGGAACGTAAGACCTATTTTTGTAATTATTGTTTTCAATGTTTCACATGTCCCAGCCAATTGTGTATAGTTTCTTGTAACTTTTACATATATTCTTCTCTTCTTCAGCATCTAATTTGTTTTCATTATTCTTATATTATTTAGATCTTGTTTTGTACATTTCTGTGAATATTTACCTTTTTTAGTTTCTACCAATGTTGCTATTTTTTTTGTTACAACCACCACATGAATGGACCATCGGCCCAGTCAAGTTGTTTGCCAACAACCTTTAGCCAATGGTATCCTCTAGAACGCTCGTAATTCTGGAAATAAAATCTTTTCTATTTTATAACTCTATCCTACTTACCGCCCCCCTGTAAAAATATTTGGATCTAACGTTGTATTGCGCTGCCTACAGCAGGTATTGGTATTGCTCTGCCTACAGCACAAGCTCGACAACTCGACTCAGAGAGCTGGCCGAGGTCTTGTAAATAACAGCGAGAGAGAGAGAGAGAGAGAGAAACAACGTTTATTTACAAATCCGGCGTGCGGGGAGTCACCGGCCACGCAGGGTGGGGGTATTCCCTATCTGAAGACTATGACTAATAGAGTCCTATAGTCCCAGGGCCTAGATCTTGAGGACGTTGTGCTCCGGCTAGGCGTTGGATGCTAGGGCTCCTCCACTCCCGTTGTCCGGCGCGTCGGCTCCCTTTCTCCTCTGCTTTGCCAGGGCCTCCTCAAGCCGCTGGATGGCCCTTCGTTGCACCGTTGAGTCTTCAGAGCGTATCCATGCTCCCACCTCTTCAGGATACGTGGCGTCCTGGCACTGCCCGTGCCCATTGTTCACACCACGGTTATACCCGCCCTACATGATGTGGCGGAGGGTGGCTAGTTCCGAGACATCGAAGCCGATCGCAGTAAGTAGGACATGGGGGGGGGGGGGTACGGTTGAGCCAAACAATTAAAAAAAACACCAGGCCTGCGCGGAACGTGCAGCACAGTCATAGCGAAAGTTAGAAGAGCGCCCTTTCCGAACCTTTTTTAACACTCTGCACTGTGGGTAACTGCTACAAGCACACTTGCACGGCACCGACTACGTCATAAGTCATCGCACTTTTTGTGTATTAGGGAGGCAAAAATTATGCCATCTTTCGTCATTCTTCAGATATGCGTAGTGCCCACTACACAATCGCAAGAAATTTTGAGTAACTTTTTTTAATCTGCAGCTGATGACGATGAATTGTGCCTGAGGCTTTCGTTAAATGTCCGTGCATTTGACGATCCACTCGTTGTGCAATTCGCATTGTGTGACGCCTGGATGTTCGTTTGCTGTTCTAAAACGCTATATTACTCAATTTAACGCGATTTCTTTCTTGATATAAAGCCTCTCGAGGTCAGTTCGGACCAGAGTGACAAGCACCGACGTGGTTCAGTGGTAAAATACTGGACTGGCTGGCATGGGCCCCGGCGTAGGCCTGGCGTTTTTCTTCTTTTTTAAAGACGATAGTCTTTCTTGGGGACGTTCAACAAAAACATTTTGGTCTGTCTGTCTGTCTGTCTGTCTGTCTGTCTGTCTGTCTGTCTGTCTGTCTGTCTGTCTGTCTGTCTGTCCGCTCTTAACGTTACTCCAAACGGCATCAAACGGCCGACCCCATCAGCAGCGCCCACCAATATTGCTCAAGGTTTAGCGTTCATAGTTGTGAGATGGGCAATTAAAAAGCAAATATTGCACATATCTGAGACGCCATAACAACACGTCGATGTTTTGTATGTCTGCCTTTATACTAGAAGAGGCACACACAAGTAAGTGTTTCCAACGCTTTGGTACGACAACATGGCGGTGGCACCTGCCCGTCGCTTTGCGTTCTACACGTTATCACCTCTGAGACAGGCGCGCATCTTTCTCCGCGGGCATGCACGCCTTCGTTTTCGAAGGTAACTGCCAAGTGTCGCTCGTGTTTAACGTGCCTAGATGCGCTCGTTCGCCTCCCCTACACGCTCGAGGCACTCTAACGCAGTGACTCCAGAATACCATTCACCAATTTTCTTGCGCAGAACATTAAATAAACGTTTTATTCACTCTCTCCAGACGCAAGACTATCGTCTTTTGATGACATTTGCAGTGTAACGTGCATATTCGTGTCCAGTTTTTTAGATGCGGAGCATCTAATACTCGAGGCTTGTAGTGCGGCGCCGTCCGCAAGCTTCCTCCTCCTTCTTCCACCATCTGTGCATCCCTTCCTCCTCTACACACCGCGCGCGCTTCACTCCTCCACCATCTGTGCACCCTTCCTCCTCTACACACCGCGTGCGCTTCTCCTCTTCACGAACATTCGCTAGCTGTATAATGTAGCGCACATGCGCCGTCACGCTTCGAGAACATCGGCAGCTGACGCGCGCGCATGCGCCGTCGCGCTTCGAGAACATCGGCAGCTGACGCGCGCGCATGCGCCGTTGCGCTTCTCCCCCTTCTCGAACATTCGACAGCTGACAGTGCATGCGCCGTCGCGCTGTATATATACTCAAGGTCGGCGCTCGCTCGCTCAGTTGCCGCTCGTCGGTTGGTTTGTACGGCGCGTCGACGTCCAAGGTCGCGGTGAAATGAATTCCAACGAATCCACAAACACAATGATCGACGTCCCTTCGACCAGCGCCGCCCTTTCGCATACGTGTGTACGTGTTCACTCATTTAACACCCCCTCCTACAACCACGTTAACCAATTTAGCCATCGACCCAAGTAAGTCGCAATTTAACACCCCATTTCACAACCACGTTAACCAATTTAGCCATCGACCCAAGTAAGTCGCACTTTAACACCCCGTTAACCAATTATATGCTCCGCATCCTCCTCAGTGTTCCCCCGAGGGAAGCTGCGGGCAATTTTTTTTCCTTATTTTGTGCGATAATGGTTACGGACACCGGTGGCGGCGGCGCACAGGTACGGCGCACGCGTTCTTTGTTGTGATCTCATAGCAGATTTCACTGTAAATGGCTAGTAGTTGCCATTTCATATCTCCTATAAGGGTCATATCCTAAGGGTGTTTGGCATCAAAGGATACGAACAAGATGTCGATCTGCACAATGACTAAAATCAGAACCCCGATTCTGAAACTTAATTTTTTTCCCACGGGATGGGGTGCCAAACGAAAAAGAATAGAATACATTTTAGACCGGTATACGTCAGCGTAGCATATCCAAACGAAGCGTGGTCAATCTGAACAGGCGAGAAAAAAACGTAAGTACAGTGTGACAAAGAGCCACAACATTGATTGATTGATTGATTGATTGATTGATTGATTGATTGATTGATTGATTGATTGATTGATTGATTGATTGATTGATTGATATGTGGGGTTTAACGTTCCAAAACCACCACACGATTATGAGAGATGCCGTAGTGGAGGGCTCCAGAAATTTTGACCGTATGGTGTTCTTTAACGTGCACCCAAATTTGAGCACACGGGCCTACAGAATTTTCAACTTCATTGAAAACACAGCCGCCGCAGCCGAGATTCGATCCCGCTGCCTGCGGGTCAGAGAGCGACAAAAGTTCACTCCCAAAGTCATATAGGATATTGCAAGAAAACATGTCTGGGCACGGATCACGTGTTTGTGACTCTTGGCTTTAAGTATCAAAGGCATTGAGAGTTTTGTGCGCTCCAACCAGCTTTTGCTATCCTCCGTGATATTATCAACTTTCACACAGTGATGGTGACAATGTTGTAGGCCCGTGTGTTCAGATTTGGGTGCATGTTAAAGAACCTCAGGTGGTCGAAATTTCCAGAGCCCTCCCCTACGGCGTCTCTCATAATCATATCGTGGTTTTGGGACGTTAAACCCCACATATCAATCAATCATCATCAATCATCAGTGATGGTGACATGTGATGACATCGTCATGAGGCATCACCTAATGTGATATCTTAGTGACGTCACAAAGTTTGCAATTTGTGGCGTCATATGGACGTCACATGATGGCGCTATGACGTTATGATACTTTCGCACTCATGTTGACACCGCCGATGTCAGCGGTCAATTCTCGCACTTGATGAAGCATCTAAGGCTGTTGCCCTAATGTATTGGCTTCTAGAAAGTTTACACACTGCAACTGCGCCGTTGGTCTAATTATCTCTCAATCGTTCTAGCTCTTCTGCTCAGTACAAAGCCGCCATCTACAACAGCCTTTCAAGGAGATCAGTGCGCGCTGGAACCTTGGAGAATTATATGTCCAAAAGCGTGATTCAGAGATGTAGCCTGTATCGCGAAACATAGATGAGCAAAGAAAGCCAATAGCTTCGTTCGAAAGAGCAGACACACGCACTTAGATCCAATATACAGTCGAATCGAAGAGCAAGCATGACCTTGCCCGCAGAAAAGCAAAAACGCGTACCATTATTTCTTAGCAAACCAGGTGAATCGAAGAGAAACCATTGATATCACATGTAGGGAATCGTCATGTTTTGCGTCGTCGACGAGAAAGACAGAAACCAACAGTCCCTATTCCGCCTATACGCCATCGCAGCATGGCCGCCGCGTAGCCTCCACCCTCCTCCAACGACAGACAGCCAATTAAGCGCTCCAGGAGCCGACAGAAAGGAGATGCCAATCACCGGTAGCCGAATCGGCTGCCACGTCTGGACATGACACCGACTGACGCATCGATCGGCGTACAACAACACTGCGGGACTGGGGCTAGCCCGCCTTTTCTTTCCCTTTTTCCTTACTCCACTACCCCACAGAGTGGTCGTGTGATCGAAGGCGCATCGGCGACCCTCCCTTTGGACGACCGCGGGTCGGCGTCGCCGTGTCTTCCTGGCGCTGCTTCAGCCTTCCCTTTCTGTGTTACCAGGAGATATACGTGACCCGGGTGGATACGCTCCATCGCATCGCTTGGCCGCGCATGCATGGCACCCCCCACCCCATACCTCTCCTATCCTGTCGAACTACAATACGCCCTCCATGTATTTCGCAGTAGGCCACTGCCGCCAGTGTATCGCCCCTGCTCTACAATAACAGCCGCTCGGCCTAACGCACCCGTATCACTGGCCATCACTTTCTTTCTTTTTTTTATTTATCCCTTTTCTCTCTTTCTCATTTTCTCTTTGCACGTTGAATTAACCTAATACACCACTGGCTGTCTTGACGTGAAAGGGAAGCTAATTGCTACAGCTTCAGTTTCGCCTAGTTCTTGGAAAACTTCACCAATACCGCATCCAAGGCCAGAAGATGCCTGAAGGCTCAAAATGTTTGCGTTCAAAACAAAGGCACAATATCCTGGTACCTTTCAAAGTTCTCATTTCAGGGAAGGGTCCTCGACCCTCTGTGATCTTGGGGGCGTCACATACGCGAACAATATGGTAAGTAAGGTAAAATAGTGGACAAGGTGGAAGAAATCAAATAAAAGCTGTTTATCGCATTATTGATCTTCAGAGGTACCATTAATTGACGGCGTGTTTGCTGTGTTCTCGTGTTTGTAAAGCATTTTTGCGTGTTCTTTAACATGAGTTGCAGTTAGGGTATGCGTCAGTCGACTGATTATTTGCAAGTATCTATTGATCTGCTGTGAGAACACTTTAGCGGACGTTTATGTGATGTGGTGTGGAGTTTATATTCTATGCGTTTTGAAAACTTAACTGAGCGAATATTTTTTATAGAAATACTGGGTCTACCTGCGTCATGGTTAACGCATATGCATACTTGCATTGTTTTGTGGTTGTCCACAACTTAACGGACAGCGTTTACTGCGCCAGAGAAGAGAATTCTATTCAGCGCCACACAGTGGCACTAACGTCTCATTAAATCTCTCAAATAAAAATAGACAGAAAGTGAAAGCAAATTCAAAAGAAACATATCGCATGTGGTACGCGGTTAAGGTGAAAAGAGGGAAAAAATAAAGAAAGAAAGAGAAAAGGGGGGGGGGGGGGATTACCGCTAAGAAAATTCGCTATATCTTCGAAGCCAGTCACCCCCTTTAGGTCACCCCCTAAAGAAAAGACCGAATGGCTGTCAGAGCGTAGGGCCAGTTTACAATATTAATAACTAAGCACTAAACGTAGATGAGCTGCGTTTGTTTGTACAATTTAGGTTGACGTGTGAACGAGCTTCTGTAGCCACTGAGTAGCTTCACTTTTCTGAGGCCCACAGGACGGCTTTAAGCTCTCCCATAGTAGAGTACCCTGTACTTTAAATCATTACCCACTGTTTTCTAACCCCCATCAGTTCACAATCCGCTGTGCGTGAGAATAAGTCGCATAGTGTAGGGTGAAGCTTTTGTTTACCTTGGATTCTGCCACTTTTGAAAACGATTCAAAATGAAAGAAGAAACTCATATCGCAGCACCGCACTGAATGAGTTTTCAGTTTCGACGAAACTTTAAATATGAATCCGTTTATCATGGCACGCTCGCTACACTGTTTCCTGTTCCTGCGCTTCACGCTCTTCAGTCAAACTTGAGCATGTGGTCAAGTTCGAGATAAGAGACGCTAATGGATGTGTACTCCGAGAGCCGTGCAGCTACTTCAAAATAAGAAGCAAGAAAAATACCAAGGTCTCTCCTATCTCCGCGCACTCGCATAGATATGCAAGTAATGCTCCGGCGCGATAAATGAAGCCGGAAGAATTCGTCGATCATCGCAGCTCGAACAGCTGAGCCGGCGCCGGAGCCATACGTTAGCACTATTCAAACAAAAAAGCGTCCTAAATGAAAGGATTGCAGGGATTGAAACACAGCTACCATCATTAACTCCAAGGGGTCACGTGTATCGCCTACTGCTTGGACTTAACGATTTGTCAAATACGGTGGTCAGTCACCACGTTTGCTCAGAGATAACACGCTCAGCGTGCAACTCAGTATAAGAGATATGTGTAATCAGACTTGTGTACATTACATCAAACAAGAAACCGACTATATTTACAAGTAATTTTAATGTCATTGATTGCCGTTGTAAATTACAGCCCCAGGAAAGTAAAGTGGAGAAGCAGTCTTAGACGTGCGCAGGTGGGGGGTGGGGGGTGGCAAACATTCGTTATAGCTCCTCCTTTGTTCTTCCTATTATATCATTGCATGCCACCGGCATTGCGCCTCCCTCTCCACTCCCCCGTGTCACAGCACCTGTCTCCTCTATTATTCAAGGGCTGACTTTGTGCCCTCCCCCTCTTTTAGAACAACGGGGGCTGCCACCCCATGAGCACGCCTATGAGAGCGGTTCCCGAAATGTAATCAATTACGTTTGCATTACTTGCTCTCAAAAGTTTATTGCCCAAGCACGAATAACTTGGGCTCAAACTACAACAAACTACAGTGGCTTGCATAGTGGAGAGAATTCTAGAGGCTTGCGCGAAGGCTTACCGTGACTTACGTGTACTGTAGTGTTTACACGTTGCTAACTTTCAACAGGAGTTAGTTTTCAAAATTGTCGCTGATTCTTTCCAGTTTACTCGATAACAGGTCGACTGCTGCACCGAACACTCTCTCAATGCAAGCGAAAAAAGCAAGGGCGCTATTATATTGTAAGATGACCTAGTGCACTAGCTCTTAGTCGCGCAGCGCTTTGATTCTAGTGTTCGTGTCCTCTGTGAAGCGTCGCGCTTCGATGTTGCGGGCACCAGAGTAATGCATTACAGATAAAGCCAAGCAAGGAAAAGGGCAGAAAAAAGAATAAAAATGGTAAGAAGAAAGCCCTCCATCTGTCAAAACACGGGTCCTTACCAAGCGGTCACGCCCTCGGGCCGTGGTTCATTCCCTCCTCTGTAGTCGTAGTAGCAGTATCTAGCCGCCTCTTGTTAATGAGTTGATCAATAGATGGCGTTGTGTGTATATGTTCTTGGGAATGATGGCGTGAGTGGTTTTCACAGCATATCCACGGAGTGAATGAGGATGAGTTGGGCGAAGCGTCCATGCATCCGTCCGTATGTCCATCAATCTATTCATGCGTCCATCCATCCGTGAGTCCGTCCGTGCGTCGATGCGTCCGTCTATGTTTGCGTTCATTTGTCTGCCCGTCGGTCCGTTCCTTCGTGCGCTAGTTCTTTTGTATAATAATTATACCTTTAATTAAAAACAGATAATTATGTGCTCATATACAATGACGCCTACACTCTACTCTGTTAGGGATAGGAGATTCAGGAGAAAGAGAGGACGTAAGAGAGATAGGCATGGCAGGCAACGAAATGCGGAAAAAATAAAAAAAAATAGATTGACCATGGTGAGTGAGTGTCACAGCCTGATGATTGTAAGTTACCTGACAATTTTGCGGTGCATCAGAATCAGTGGAGTATATTTTGTGTTAGAGCCTCGCCTACAGTGACGTGAAAACTTCTCTCCAAAGCAATACATGCTTAACTTCCCAAACACCGCTAGATCTCGGGAAAATATTTTCACTTATTTTTTTCTTCTCAGCAATATAAGATTTTCAAATGTCTCCTGAGGTTCTCGAGGACATAGCTCTTCAAAATAGATAGGAGGCTTCGGATTTGGTGTTCTATTCAGAGGTTGCAGATTTACTGCTTAGAGGTACTTCAATTTCAGTGTTTCTCGTTTGTCTAATATTTAATATATAGTGATCACAATTTTTCAAGAATTAGAGCTCATTGAAAAGAATAATACTACATATTTAGTTCTTATGACAAATGAGGAAGTTTCTTTGAAGTTATTTTAACAAAAGTTATTCAAGCCACGTAATTCAAGCCTTGTATAGTTCGAATGCTAGGTGACATTTCCGTGTTTCTACTTCGCTTTCATGCTTGAGGTCTGGACTTCCGACCAACTTTTCCGCGTTACTTATCTCTCCCTTCTCGCTCTAATTTTCACGCGATAATGAAAGTTAACATACTATATTTTATTACGAATTAAAAAAAAAGTATTGAGCAACTTTTTAGATGGTCTTCAAGCTCAAGTGATTCATTACATCACTCAATTACCAGCGCACAAAATAATATATTACGTTATTCGTTACAGCAAAGAGTAGATTGATTACAGTAATTCCGTTACTGTACTTGTATTACTGTCATGTCCGGTTGCAATTATTTGCGCTGTTTCCGGGTATTAGTATCATTTTATATTATTATTATTATTAGTAGTAGTAGTAGTAGCAGCAGTAGTAGTAGTAGTAGTAATAGTAGTAGTAGTAGTAGTAGTACCTTGAACCTTTTCTGGGCAGAACATTATTTAAGATGTTCGAAGTACACACAAAAATATAATATTCGTCAGAGCTTCTTCAATAAAGCGTTGTTCTTGGAGTTCCTGGCACATGGTGATTTAGTTATGGTGCTGCCGGTTTACACCTAACGCATTAAAGAGATGGCGTCAAAGTCCTGTCAGAGGTGCCCTAGATGACCATTTCGTGTCCTTTTGGATTCACCTGTTGATAGTGTTTATTGATTGATTGATTGATTGATTGATTGATTGATTGATCGATCGATTGATCGATATGTGGTGTTTAACATCCTAAAACCACCATATGATTATGAGAGACGCTGTAGTGGAGGACTCCGAAAATTTCGACCACCTGGTGTTCTTTAACGAGCCCACCTGCTAATTGTGTCACCGCACTGAAGGATATGTTGCAACAAATGAATGATGCACGGGAACTCATAACTTCATCGGGAGGCACTGAGCTCGCTCGTAATACACCTGTTGTCTAAGAGATCCAGGGTGCTGTGGACGTAATAGCCTTATTGAGAATGTTTTGCAAAAATTGTGATGTCAGCGTCGGCATCGTTGGTTGTGAGAGCAAAATCATCATCTTGTCCATGACCGAAAAATATAGAAAGATGAAAATAAAGCAAAGTAAAAAATATTCAGTTCAAGTGAGAATCCAACCCGGACTTTGTGCCACAAGCAAGTGTTCGACCAGCCACGCTATTGCTTGTAAACAACCTCGAAAAAGAAAAAAAAACTGCACATGATTATTATGTTGTCGCAGGAGTCTCCTTAAGCCATGTAATAATGCGTCGAAGGAGCCCCGCCGCGGTGGTATAGAGGCTAAGGTACTCGGCTGCTGACCCGCAGGTCCCGGGATCGAATCCCGGCGACGGCGGCTGCATTTCCGATGGAGGCGGAAATGTAGTAGGCCCGTGTGCTCAGACTTGGGTGCCTGTTAAAGAACCCCAGGTGGTCGAAATTTCAGGAGCCCTCCACTACGGCGTCTCTCATAATCATATGGTGGTTTTGTGACGTTACACTCCACAAATGATAATGCGTAGAAGGAAGAGCCACGTCATGCGACAAAACATTTGAAGAGCGCAACGAATGTGTTCTTAAACGCCCTCCCATTACAAAGCGATCAGACATATTTAAACGTTGTCAGCTACCTAATTAAGCATCAACACGGTGAGCAGATTCGCAGGTACGCGATTTGCCTTAAGGATTCCTGGAGGGCCCTACGCTGATATGCAAAAGGGTGGAATTACGGCGTATTGGGCACTACGCAACTGTACTCACAGTAGCCATTCCAGGGTTGTATGAATCGAACAGCCAATCTTACGCGCACAAATGTTCGTTTCCTTGCGCCATAGTTGCGCATGCGCAGAGAACTAATGCTTGCAATAGCTACTGAGAAAGCGATGCGAAGAGGCCCGATTACGCTATCGTCTTCCACTCTTCAAAGCGAAGCTCGAGCCTCAAGTTTTTCTGGACCTGTGTTCTGATCCGATTGCGCCATATTTTCAAACTTCGCCACTGGTCAACTCTGATTGTGCCGGAGGGCTACTGCGACCTCTCAGATTGGCTTACAATACCGCCATTACAAAATCTTATGAGATGACAGAATTTGACAGTGTTTAGAACGACACCCGGCAAGTCATCCAAGCACACGTGCCTCGTCACTGTCCGCTCCAGTTTCCCCCTAATAGAGCCTCACTTAAATTTTATGTGGTTGGAGACGGAGTCGCAAACAGACCCTGAGACTAGACGATTGTGAGCGAAGCTCTTTAGGACGCCGGTGAATTGAACTTCCACCGAACAACACTCCTCACGCACCACATAAACTGGGCAAGCGCCCCTACCGTGTACTGCAGGTGTGAGCATCAAACGAAACCTCTACTTGGCCAAATGGAGCACGCGAAGAGAGAAAGACAAAAGGAAAGGAAAGGAATAGATGGACAAAAGGTAAAAAGATAGAAACACGCACTAAAAAGACATAGCAAAAGACAGCCAACAAGATTTAAAAAGAGAGAGAGGGAAATGCAGGAAAACAAGGACCGAGGAAAAAAAAGTGGCAGAAAGAAAGCTAGGAAGAGCGATAAAAACGAAAAAAAAATAATAGAGAGAGTAGAAAATATAGAACGAATGAAATGGTTACAAAAAATGTTCAAGAAACAGAAAAAAGACAAATAAAGGTAAGAAATGAATAAATAACGCAAGCAGAAACAAGGACGGACACCTATCTCCGTTCTTCCGTAAAGATTGGCACTTCCCATATATTCTATGGCAAGCTGTTATAGTTTACTTCAGTGGCACGAACAGAGAATGACACTCACGCTTTTAATCCGAGCACTTCCAATCGAGCACTAGTTTCCGGTTTGGCTAATATTCGTAAAAAGTATTCTGAATCATAAACAGGCACGAAATTGATTGTTCTCATTGAAGTTAAGCGGCGAGGGATAAACATGATATCAGAGTACAAGACTACATAATACATGAGTCGGTTGACTGAAGAGATAATTATTAGAATGAGTTAATCGAAGGAGCGAATGGAGCTGGATCGTAACGGCCGCTGGTGGTAGAACAGGTCTCGACAGCGCGCTCTGCGTGGCCTCTGGGATTATCTCCTGCTGCGCGAGGAAATACAACTTTAGTCCATGGAATACACCCGTGCACACGAACGCCGAGGTGCGAGACGAAACAACCAAGTAAATGATTATATCCGCTACATAATTTATTTATTGCTACTTTCATAACCCCGACATTTGCGTGACAGCGTGTTCCCTAATGTTCTCAACAATTTCAATGTATTGGACGTATTGCAAAGACTGTGAAAATAATTTGGGGATCCTTTACCTTCACCTTTAAAAGCTTAACGCGGTAGCACTATTCTGTCCCTAATGCGTCTACTCAGTGCTTGCTTCGTATTGCATGCTGTTACTCGGTAAATTGAAATTGAGGACTACTACAGTGTAATCGATAAAGTTGAAAGTGGCTTGTGTCAGTGAAGCTTTCGCAGATGCCTGCATTATGTGCAATAGGTGGCAGGATTTAAACCACTAGCCATTTTTTCGAACTTGCTATGCCCTCTACGTGGTCTTAAGTGAGTGAGTGAGTGAGTGAGTGAGTGAGTGAGTAAGTGAGTGAGTGAGTGAAACTATTATCGGCCAGTGCAGGTGCTGTGGTTGTCACGTGCCACCACGTGCAGACGGCAAAGATCCTTCAGGACCAAATCACACGTTCCGACGCCCCGATGCAATGTACGCTTTTACAGCGCAATATTACTGCGGTATTATGCGTTTTATTGTGAATCTTGCATCAAGGGCAAGTTTCTAAAGCATGACAGTTATTCGCACTGAATTAATAACCCAGAGCTAGTCATTTTCATTCTATTTTCAAGCAGACTCACGGCTGTGTGGTTTAACAACTGCTTGCCTCGCAAACGACCCGAGTTTTATGCTCCCTCGAACCCCGAAATATTCATTACCTAATTTATTTGCATCATTCTCGAATTTTCCGTCCCGGACAAGATTATGATTGTTCACTCAAAACCAACGATGCCGACACTGACGCCGAAGTTCCTGTGAAACAAGCTCATTAACGCTATCTCGTTAGAAGTGTATGGGAACCACGTGGTGCCCCAAAATAAACCATTTGTTGGAAGTGTAGTGCTGTGTGCGAGCCTCCGTGTTGTTCTTGGGTCCCGTTCCCTTGCGCTATCACTGATATTCAAATAAGCTGTACCAAAAAGCCCACTCTGCAACTACAGTTAAATATTGATGGTAGAGAATCAAATACGTATAGTAATCGAATACTGTTAGAATTGTTTTCGAATAGTAAGTCAAGTGTTTTCAAAACAAACCTACAACAATAAACTTCTTATGTGAAACAAATATTCACCAACGTTCCCTTAAAAACATAACGGTTAGATTTATTCGACTCAAAATACTACGACTAGGTAAACAAGGTAACCTCACATGCAGCAGGCACTCGAGGCTTCGTGATGTTTAGAAACTATAGGTTCAAATACAGCATTCGCTTACGTAAAGAATTGAAGACTTTTTTGCCTAATTTTAAATAAAATTGGGACACAGAATGTAAATGATTTTTCAACCAAACGCCGTGGATAGAGCTAGACATGCAATGAAACAGGTAAACTTGTCCCCACAACCCAGCCTGCGCACCGAAAGTAAGAAAATATCGGCGTTCATATCTATACGTGCAAGACCAATTTACGTAGTGCAATATTTGTATCGATTGTTAGTCATTAAACTGCAATCAGTCATAGTCCACGCTTTCAGTAGTTACAGAATGACGACAGGAGCTCATTAACGAGATACAGCTTCTGCATAGTCAAAAGTGAGCGAGAGGGGGAGTTTCGGAAGAAACACGTTCATGCGGCAATCCATAAAGCATCGGTAGTTTCGTAAAAGGTTGCTCTGCGTACATATTGCATAAGATATTAAAAAATAAATAAAAAATAGCATTCAGCTGTTGCAAGAAGGTTTCTTTGGAAGTGTTCCCATTGGAGCTGATCGATCATTCATAAACTGTTCAAAAAATATTCGGTAGTAGCAATATTTTAAATATGCAATATTTCATTCAAGTAGCGATTTGAATACAATGCCATTTGATTCGGTGTTCAAAATTTCCCAATATTCGTACATGCCTAGTAGAGATAGCTTCCAATCTATAGCTTTTATTGACCTCCCTTCAAGCGTGCCCCTTCCCTCTAGCATAGCGACGCCGTGATACAGCCAGCTGATTGGTCAAAGTGCACCTTAACGATCATGCCACGTGAATTGCGAGTAACGCATGATTGGGCCGAGACATTTGTTTTTAAGCCAGGACAGCATTGGCCTAGATGACATTGGTCGAATGTATTTTGCACCCTCGAAAATACAACCCAATGATTTACAGAATCCTGACTTCATGTAGTTATGTGTAACCAATGTCTCTTGGAAATATGAGCCTGGAACATGAGCCTTAAAGTCGCTGTCCCACTCTTTGCTTTATCCCCCTTTCCA
This sequence comes from Rhipicephalus annulatus, assembly GCA_013436015.1. Taxonomy (NCBI): domain Eukaryota; kingdom Metazoa; phylum Arthropoda; class Arachnida; order Ixodida; family Ixodidae; genus Rhipicephalus; species Rhipicephalus annulatus. The sequence goes on from WOVY01000725.1 coordinate 292,846, forward strand.
CCTGCCACAGTCGCCTTGCAACCAGCAGTGGCACCAAAGGTAACTCGAACAGACGAGGCACTGCACGTTGTGAAAAGAATTGCCACCGTTGTTCAAATCAACGAAGGAGTTGATCAAACTACGCGACGAAACCCATCTCGAACGCTCTAGCGACGCGACCATACTATTCGCGACGTCGTAAACGAGTTGGAAACAATGCCACGAAAACAAGCAGACATCAAGAGAAATGAACGCATGAGGAAAAAGCTACAACGCTCGTTCTCCAGGAGCTTTTCTTGCCTTGATTTCATCTGTTCACAGAAAAAAAAATGGCAGCATATCCACGGAGTGAATGATGGATAGTGGGGCGAAGCATCCATCCGTCCATTCGTTCTTGCTTCGGTCCACCCATACATGCGTCTGTGTGGCCGTCCGTGCGTCCATCCGCCCGTCCGTGCGTGCGTCTGTTCGTGCGTCCGCACGTCCATCTGTGTGTCCGTCCCTGCGTTTGTCCATGCATCCGCTCCTGCGTCCGTCCATGCGTCCATCCGTCCGTGCAGTCATTGGTGCGTCCGTCCATGCATCTGTCCGTGTATCCGTTCGTCGACCTATTCAACACTCCGAATACCACCATCTCGCATCTTTTCATCATATATTCCTTACATAGAAGCACTGCCATCCAGCGGGCATTCCAAGGAGTGAACGAGAGGAGGCACACGCACACTTTCTTACGGCTTGCGCTTTGTATCTACTTCCCACCTTTAACCACCACGAGTTCATGCTATATACTAGTTTACTGTATTCATGGCAATGCGGACTAACACTCGCTAAAGTTTTCTAAAACCAATGAGTTTACGCCCAGCGAGTATAACGTAGCAATCCTGTTTTGTCAGATAGTGCTCAATGTACATGCCAATGACTGCTAAAAGGGAATGAGATACTGGAAAATTTGGCTTTTAGTTAACGGGCACGCTGCGAATTTTTTATTGTTAAACAACGCACAGGAGAAATCTCCCACCGCCACCACCTTGCAGGTCAATACGTAAGACTGGTTACGAACTACGACTACGACGAGGGACGAACGGGTGCCGCTTTAAAGAGCTTCGGCCCAAAAGCGACAAGCCGCCTAGTGCAACTACCACTGCCTAGCGTGTGCAACTTTCTTCCACGTCAGTACACGGACCTGTGACGCACATCCCTACGGTCCACGTCAAGAAGTCCTTCCGAACAGGAAATGGGACAGCAGGGTCGCCAAACAAAACTTTAAACATGTGTGCCACGGCCATGAACTCGCGAGCGGCTGCCGATCAACAGTGTACTGGTGCAAACAGTGCAAAAAAAAGTAATAATAATAATATTTTATTTATTTCTGCCAGCTTGCTTTGCAAGCCATAATCAAGAGTGGGTTGTACAAAAAGCTAAAATAAACAAAACTAACGAACTGTGAATACACATTGTGAAAAAAAGTAAAAAAAAATTAAGATAGATCTGTCTTAAACAGTATTTAAGTGTGCGAAAAACTGGAAACAGTATATTATAAAAAAACGCACGGTATTGCAGGTGAAAATGTCGGCAAGCAAATACATGGATAAAAAACAACAGAACGAAAGAAAGAAACCATAGCTTAAAAAAGTAACGACAGAGGAACGAAAGAAAAGAAAACGTGACTGAATTCGCATAACAGCAGTTGCTTACTGAGCGCTCCGCTCAGCAACAAAAAAATATGTTTGTGTTGAAACACCTTGTGTCATAGACTAATAAGAGCATCAACAAACCACAATATGGTTGGGCTCTGCAGTACATATTCACGCAATGGATTTCATTTATGAATGGCGCGAGCCATAATGTTAGTTATGACGTCATCATAACTTGTTGCCGCATCGGGCACACGTGAGCGAAGTAGGGTAGGCACGAAGAGTTCACTTTGAGGCAGTCAATAGCCCGATGGAGCCGATTGCTCTTTCAAACTTCGAAGTTAATTTTGAATACCTATATTCGCTGTTGACATTTGGGGATGATATATGCATGTTCACGAAAATTGATCCCGCCGGCCACGAAATTTTGCATCAGTACCCCTTTAAAAGTGCCCTAAACAGCATCTGAGAATAAATAAGAAGCACGTCAATCTTTCCTGGCGTTTACCGCCGCTTCGGGACAGTTGGCGTAGCCAGCAGTGTCTTCACATGACGTCATGAAGCTCATGAAAACAACTGTAAGTGTTTGAATAAATATAAATATTTGATTCACTATAACTTCCTTCAACGTAGGTCTTAGTATGTGCGTTCTATGTTGTACATGCGTTTTTGCTTACAGGAGTGTATTCCCAATAATGGCAGATTCGAGCTGTGTGATCGTTCTGAGTGATGCCCGCGATGGCACTCAATTTACGGGCAGGTGCGTTAGCTTAGCGCATAAATTGATGCGAAAAAAGTTTTTATCCACGAATTACTTGATTACGCAAGCTATGTAATAGACAATATATTATCGTCAGCTAGTTTACAGTCATCAAAATTTGAAAGTTATTCTGAGATCCCACATGTTTACGACGTCACGCAAAGCTCACTAACTCTAGAATTGCGCCATCGAGGCTTTTCGTAGGCCGGTATGTTGTCACCCTTCATCAATAAACGAGCTTCGAAATTCGTTAAATTACAATTATGTCACTATATCTGCCCGACATATTGTCAGACACGTGCGCGTACAAATTTTCGGAGCTCTAATGCTATCATCAGCGCTGCTCACGTAAGGCACGTGATGAAATCTGTGCTCCGAAACACAAAAACTTGAGGTATTTTCAACGCCGTTGCTCCCTGATGTATGGTGAACTTTTGCTTCACTTGGCTAGACTTTACAGTGAAAAATGATACGGTGCTGTAGTTGGTATGTGCCATCTTAATAACACACAAGCGCGCACGCACCCACAAACACGCACACCCACAAGCACTTACACCTTCACGTACACGCACATGCCCCGCTCGCATACACATACTCTGCTCTTAATTAAAGTCATTTATATATTGTAAGCACTGCCGACACAGAGGCGTCCTGGATCACCTCCAGCAACACACCGTCATACTGCCAAAGCAGATCACAGAGGCCACGGAGAAAAGAGCGAGTGGTTAAGGTCGGCTTCGCCAGCTGCCGCAATGATCGCAGCTCTTCACAATGGAAGTATCCTGTTAATGAGCCCATTCAGTTAACTTTCACTAATAATTCTAACAGATGAACGGATGTTATCTCAAATAAACTTATGGTCGATTATCGTGTGTCCTGCACAAGGCTTAACTTGAACTGTCGCCTTATTTTTATATGATTTTTCATTTTTTGTTAAGGTTTCATCATATTCGAGCCAACACTCGAATTCCGGTGGCCTTCGGGGTGAATTCCAGTGTGCTTCTTGAAAGAACATACATTCCCTGAGTGCTAGCACCTCTTTTTAAATGAAATTGATAAACTATGGTTCTCAGGCGTTTTTAGACCAAAAAGGAGCACTGACTACCCCGCCAAAGTTTTCTTGGATAAGGAGAAATATCTTTTTATGTTTTTTTATGTCTCTGGTCTTGTAACGAACACCATACCTGTATATTTATTGTGATAGTTCCAGAGCAGCTAACAGTCATTGTAAAAACAGAAAGAAAAATGAAACCCGCTCATTGCCTTGCTGCAGGGCACTGCATGGGAAGCTATCACGGTATATTACCTGCGAAAAATAAAACGAGTGAAAAATAAAGAATACGTCCATTAACTTTATTCATTGTTCCATACAGACACGACACGTTTAGGTCACTCACTACTGGAGCAATGGCGTATTTCTGACTTTGGCATTTGTAACGTAACTTGGAGGTTGGGTGGTAGAGTGTTTAGGCTTCTTTCCGTCATGGTTCCCCGTACCCGTGTAGATGCATTTAATTTTTACGCAAAACGAGCCACTTCCGCAGTCCACGTGGAATCAATACGCCATCATGAGACGCAAACTATTGCGAAATCTCTCTCTCTCTCTCTCTCTTGTTTTTTTTTATTTGCTTGTTTCCTGACTTTGTTCGCAACAACAGAATAAATGTTATGCTTTTTACTGTGACTTTTTAATCATGCGCATACAGTCATGGCCATGTTATTAAATGTGTGTGCGTAGTTCCGCAAGAAAAGCAACGTACAAAAGCACCAAAGCTGTTCAATGTATCGAGCACGTGTTCAAACGTATACGAGACAACGTGCGGCTCCGAGAGCGAGTGCAAGCGCTAGAACTTTTTGTGGCCTAGCCGCAAAAAGTAGCTCATGTATAGTGTTGCAGACTAAAGTAGATGCATGTTTCGCTTATTAACAAGCCATCCCTTCCCCCTCTCCCATATGCCCACACATTGGCACTACCTGAATGCGTTTATTCCAGAAAACTACTTAAGTGGTTCACGATGTTGACTTCGCTAAGTTTACTTCATTGTCAGACGTGCTGGTATTGTCACTCACGTTAATAAATAATAAAACACCTGTGTGGCTTCCGGTATCGCAGTTCGCAATATTGTTACATTATTATTTCATCTTTGAGTAGAAGACAGCTAAACTAATATTTAAACATTTCCCTTTAAAACAGCCTGCTTCTCGGCCAATCTCTCCACGTGGGTGTATGCTGGGGTTCAAGATCCTACTCTATTCTACGAATTTGCCTTACTCCTTGATTCTTAATACACTAAAAAGATTATGTCCTGTGCAAGCAAAAATACGTGTACTTTTTCCCAGCTTACACTGAAAGTTACCGTAGATGTAGCAGAGAAATATAGAGAAGCCACTACGAGACGTGTGTGCTGGCATATCTATTATTGCATTCAACAAACTAGCCCATAAAGCCGCTTTGTATAACGTCCATCTTCGTTCTGCGCCTCGTCTATTAACACATTAGCCACTGGCTGTCTTTCTTGTGCCCTGCGGTGCGTGAGAAAAATTAATATATTCGTTCTTTTATTTCATTTTTTACCCTCGATCGCACACAGCTTTACAGAGGAGTGAGGGTTACATAGAATAAACTATAAAAAATAGCAAACAAAAAACATCAATAATAAATTTTGTAGAAAATAAATGTTTGTGTTAGGCATTCAAATGACCAAAAAGGTTACTAATGAGAATGAACAAGCTGTTTCTTAATTTGAGGGACCCTGACTGTCGCAGTGAAAAAGTTTCAGAGACAAGAGAATTCTGAAGTATGATGGAATGAAGAATTAGATTATGGTAGAACAGGGTGAACTACGGAGCAGTGTGACAAGCAGGACACAATGCTGGTAATCTACTGTTATTGGCTGTGAGCGCCTCCACTAGAGAGACCAGCGCAGCGATCGTTTTGACGTCTCAGATAGGATGCGTAGCTGTGGAGTACGACAGCCTTCCTTTCGCGACACCGCTTGCATCGTCCCCCATGACTGCAACGGTTCTTAGTCACAATTTTACGATGCAAATCAGACACGAGAGTTCTACCGGGGGCACCAATTTGTAGTTTGCTTGCCCGTGTCATCAGGTCTTACCGCTTCTTTAAGCACTGAGCTTCGAAACAAAGGAAATCACGCGTGGTGTGCACAGCAAAAGCGCAAGAAATGCGGTGTTCTAGCAAGAAGAGTACACCCGGCATCCTATGAGTGACGTCATCACTTAGGTGGTGCCACGGTATGTCCTCTAGGTCAATAGGAACGAGGCACCTTAGAACCGCACAATGTCCTTCCTCTCATAAGCCACCGCCTGGCGTTAACACCATAAGGAGAAACCGAAACATTCATGAACAACAAAAAGTTATCAAAAAGACTGTCAACCAAATAAAGCTAAATAGAAGGCCACAACAACGGGAAAACACCAACATTTAACCAACCATCAATCACAGTGTTTGACAGTACGAAAATATTGACATTAACCTAATAAAACGCTGTTGACCAGAACAAAATAGAAGGCCACAATTCGTGATCCGATGCAGATTGCTTCATCTTATCATATTCACGTGAATTAATGTTGTGTCCTATGCGTTGAACATTCCCGCACTTTGCACTTCTCTGCTATAATATTCATGAACCAACTAGCCCATCAATAGACTCTAGCAAAGTAGCGGGAGATTGCAACACCGACCCAACTGTCGAAAGTTTCACCAGCCTGTCTGAGGCTGCAATTCCTGTTCAGACAACCACTATGGCTTACTGCATTTCCATCAGCGGACTCAATCATTGACGTTTCATTTTCAGGATCCGTATGGTCACAATGGGTTGTGTGAATACAAGCACTTTCCAATTACCGAATTTCATTCATCCGATTAGGATGACTGGGAAATGACGTGAAAGAAAAAAAAGCAAGGGGGGGGGGGGGAGCCATGCTTATTGCCAATTAGTCGGAACATTCCTCGTTATCCTAAATTTTATATAGTGCGCGAGCTGCACATCAAACTGGAAACTGGTCTATTAGCTCATCGTGTCTTCATTTGGTGAAATATTGCCAAAGCAACTTTCACAAAAACGACAGGTTTAAGCCCGTAGTCAGTCCTTTTGGATTGTTTTTGTTTTGTTTTTTGTACGTTTCCTTGCTTTTTTTTCTCTCCTCTACAAGCGTTTCACTACTCTCTCCTTTTCCAATGATGCTTTTAAGTGCAGAAAGAGCTATCGAAGTCTTGTATATATCCCTCCACATACATCGAATGCAGCGTAGGGATAGTGTAGCGATCCTATTCTGGTTCTCTCTCCCTCTCTTTTCAGGCTTGTGGTTGTGGTTTTGGGACCAGCTTACCACTCGTGCGTTAATGCCAGGACAAGTCGATAATAAAGTGGCGAGAAAAAAAATCAAGGCATTAAATTAGGCACAGCTCAGTGAATTCAATCCTTCACCCACCTAATTAGGATCCCGGGAAACCAGCCCTACAATAGTACGCCACTAAACGTCGTCGCCCTAATTCTCTAAATCAGTGGCTGGCTCTCATAGGAGTGTCCCAGGCAGTGGAGCAATCTCAAGGACATTTTAGGTGTCCACAAAACCCGTGCCCCCCAACAACAACGAAAAAAACGCATTTCTTTGCCTGTTCTTTGGAAGTTCATTATGTCTCGTAACAATGGTCTCTTCTGGGCTTTGGTAAGCTTCACCGCGTATCACATTTATGTTGCAGTGGAGCTCACGTTTGTTCCCCTTCCTCAGATGGATGTTAAGGTTTCTTGGAGTTTTCTGCGACATATGTAGTTAAGTATACTTTTTTATGGCCTGCAAACTTGTAAAGCAAACATAATTGGGTTCAGGTTGAGTATAGCAGCAAGCTGCACAACTTATCCACAAACTGACGATAGTGAATCAAGGTGGCACTTTGAAAAGTAACATTAAAAGGCACGCTGGGCGTTGCGTGAATTTATACCCTCCGTTCCTCAATCTCTCCCTGAAAGTGTCTCTATCACATCCATCAGTTCACAAGTGGTCCCCGACATATCCACAGCTGAGGACCACGGCTTCATAGTATAAATGGCGGTGTTTCCTCGCACTCACCTTAGCGTGCTCGACAGTGCATCTAGTAGTCGCGGCGACGCTTCCGAAGCGTCCCGCATCTTCAGTGGAGAGGAATTACTGCATCCGCTGCTCGTGAACACTCACAGAACGTCTTCTTTTCGCGAATGCGGACGAATCTCTCGGCGCAAAGATTCTCGCCGCCAGCACAACACTCCGTCCCAGATGTGTCCACGTTAGCCCGATCCCGGATGTCCGTTTCTTTGACATCACAGCACCGTCACTTCCAGAAGCTTCTCGGCCATGAGCCGATAGACTCTAGACGTGTCTACTTCTTTTGATGACTTGGGCGTTACTTGTCATCGTGGCCCGTAGAACACTCCGATCTACGGTTTAGTAAAGCAGTCTTCTGGTAGAATTATTCCATCTTCGCAGAAAGCATTTACAGAAGCTTGGTGCGGTGTCATAGTAAGAAAAACAGATCTTTTTCTACCTGGAACTTCTTTATAAGTTCGTCGAGGCTTATCGACCCGTATTCGTGTCGCAGTTTATCCTACAGGAGCTCGAAAAACAAACGAGCATGACGCAATTAATCGCACGCACGCTACGTACATGACTTCGCACAATGTGCTTCAATGCAAACAGTGAGCGCTGTACTGATGATGTTGTTCGTCTAGCGGCAGTGACTCGTCATCGACGCTCGCCTCTGCAGCGTGTTGCGGCACGTTCATCAGCGCGGAGATTACACCGAAAAAGGAAAAAAAAATGTCCCGTGCGAGAGAGAGCAAAAAAGAACTTTCTCCTCTCATGTCGATAGCCAACGCCGTCACCCCCGCGGCATGTACCCGCAAGAGAACGAGAGCAACGAAGTAAAAAAGAAAACACAAAAAAGGCGAGAGGGCTGGGGAACGAGGGAAGGTAACAAAATCAAGACCAAAACGCCGGGGAAACCGGACCGCCGCTGCGGCTGCCTCAGAATGAGGGGTAAAAGAAGGCAAAAAGTTGGGATCGGGGAAAGTGTGTCAGGACTAAAGAAAATGAAGAGGGAAGGAAGCGGAGAGGAGAGAGCTCAAAGAGGTGAAAGGGAAGAGAGAGGCAGTAAAACGTGTGTAGAAGGATAGGCGAGAGTACGTACGCCTATATATGTTGTTAGGGGGTTTCCACGACGACCAGCGCGACCTCTTTTCCTTCCGTCGCCTACTATCGCGCTTCCCTTCTTTCCCTTTTTATCCCTCACGTTGTTTTTCTCTCTCTGTCTTGTTCTTCTTCTTGATCATTCCTTCGTGTTTGTGTGGCGTTTAGCTCCTGTGTTTGCTTTTTTTTCTTCGTATAGCAAGTGCGTACAGCACTGTTCCCGTCACGCGCTTCGCTAATGAATCGAGTTGCTCGTAGTGTATAGTCACGTGATTTCCCCTAGGGAGCGGCCACGCTTCGCACGGCGACGTGTCGTCGTTGACGCTGTAGCAGTGTGCTACTGAAGCGTACGTAGGTGCGGTGTAAGAAAACACGCAAAAGGATTGCGTCAACAAAATCTGAAATGGGAAATAGGATCATGTAAAGTGCAAACTAGCCTTAATTCGGCTGTCATGTAAGCGATAACGAGCGTACAAGAGTCGCTCTGGGTTTTCGCGCGTCGGGTTCATTTTCGTATCCTGCTACGTGGTCGCACTCAGCGGTATCACGTCTTCCGGGAAGCCGAAATCACGGAGGCGTGCCACCGGGGTTAGGTGAATTATTCAGATGTTGCCTAATGACTCTGCCGTAACGATTTTGCAGTCGCTTCTTCATTATATATATATTTGCTCAGCAACAAATGAGGACTGTTTTACTTTGGAACTGCCGTATGCTAAGCAACACTTTTATTGTTAAAGTTGTGTATCCAGCTAATTATCATTTTAACTTTCATTAAATTGCGGTAATCATAGCATCTCTGCTTCCAACGCAGATGACAGGCGCTCGATTTCGATGGAAAGACTTCTGAAGCGCGTCAATTCGGTTGTTACCCAAGGGAGCGTAAAATGAGATTGAACCATTAGCCAAATAAATGCTCGCTCAATAATCGAGGCAAACGTCTGCAATAGAAACATTCCTGAGGCTAGAGCCTAGGCGCATTACGTTATTGTATCACCCTTGAGTACTGCAGCGTTGTGGCCGTGCTTTGCAAGCATGGTTCCCGTATGTTACAGTGCAAATCATGGGGCGTGTTTTGGTCACTTACAATTTATAAATGCAGTTTTTTTACGGCCGCCTTTGTGTGGCATGTCTATCGGCTATGTCACTCAAAACGATTCGTATGTTTCTGAAGTGCTGCTTGATCTTTATACTGCAAATATTTCGCTGATCTTCAAGGTTACACCATCGTCTTGGTGAGGCTCCTAAGAACGTTGCCTGGCAAAATGCATGTTGGTCGTCACATCGTTGATGAAGCTGTCAATCAGAAAGGCACAATGAACACATTTTATTGTTAGGACCATGAATAATCACTCTGTGTTTTTTTTTCTCCTCTGTCATCAAGATGCGCCATATCAGAAATCTTGCTTTCGCAACAGCACTTCGTGAAGTTTCTGCTTCTATATATATAGTTTAAATGACCCCTGCGAGCGTCCATTTCCCCTTCCTACTTGTAGACGACATATACTAATGCTTATCTACAAAAAAGCTACACATTGCTTCTGAATAATTTGCTCATCCCTCATATCCTTGGGCTAAAGCATGACATTGCAGAAATAGAACAAAGAAAAAGAGGGTACACGAACAATTGCTGATGGCAACAAAGCTTTATTGTGTGACGTCTGATGTGTAGCAATTTTACACTTCAAACTATGCACTACCAACTATCCCTATCTGCCAACCCTCCCCTCTTCTTTGACGAATATGACGCGCTGGTCAAGACATGAGTAATGTCACAACATCGTCGCGTACGTTGACAAACACTTCCCGCCAGACAGTGGCACACACCCACAGGCCGGTATGTGCCACTGGTATGCCGGTATGTGCCACAAGTGATTGACACCTAGTATCTACCAGAAATGACGAGAACACACATGGGCAATTTTAACGCGTGAGCGTTAAGAACTAGCCGACATCAGCAGCGTCCACCCGACGAATGGAAAGAATAAATGTAAATGTCCCAGCTGGAATTGAACCCAAGCATTCTGCGTGTCAATGAGGCATTTTACCGCAGAGCTACGCTAGGTCTCCGAACTACTTTTCAAACAGACCTAATCTTCGTGAAACGTCATTAGTGGTAGCAGTGCTGCCTTCCTAATTTTATAAACATTACATATGTACTCCTTTGATAGAGTGATCACGTCGGGTTAATGTCAATTGTGGTTAGTTACCTTGCGCTGAAGTTGATTTATGTAGCACTGTCCAGGGTGAGCGTTTTCGCAAGCATCAGCGTTTCATATCAGCTTCTGGTGTTCTTAATACGCATGTTCCAGTTGGCATCGTTGCGCAAGTACAAGCAACTGGTTATATAAACATATGCAAATGTTCAACATATGGCTGTGCGTACAACATTTGTACATATATTTAGCGTCATTTCATAACGTGTCGCTGAATAAAAAAATGCAACATGGTCACCTTCCCTCCGCATGCTTCGCATACCCCCGATTCCTAGGTACGTAGGATCTGCCGAATTTTTAGTCTTTGTCACCCTTCAACATATATTTTTAAAACACACATCTGCAAGCAAAAGTAGTCTCATGGTCACGACCAAACAGATTAGAGTAAGGCATGCCGAAATTCGCTCTCACAATCAAATAACGATACAGAAGTGTTGCTTACACAAGCACCATTTCTTGCAGAAATGTAAAGAGCCAGTTCGCAGGCTGTTGTATCACTGTTTCTACCAACAAAAGTCCGGACATCCACCTGAAAAAATCGTATTTGAAGACAGTGAGTTATTTTTTTACGAATGGGAAACTTACTCCTTGACAAATATATATCGGCATGTAAAATCCCAATATTTGTATCTGACATGTTTACTTCGAAATCACAAAAAGTTCACATGGATTTTAATCTTGGCAGTTCCGGCTGATTCATCGGCTTCTCTTTTTTTTGCCGTGGATGAATTGTGAAACTTAATTAGCATGTGTCAGCGAAACATTCGGGTGAAAGAAGACGAACATGTCACCATCGTTGCCCTTCAGCGTGCTCCTTTTGCTTCATTTAGCCCGTACCCAAGGAACGAATTTTATTCTTCAATGAGTTGACGTGGTTGACTTTTGTAAGATTGATTCTGTACTATCAAATGCACTGTAAACAGCGCTAACGATAGCTTTAGGGGTGAAGTCCCTTGGGGTCCAGACTTGTGCGTGGTAAGTTGGGAGTTTTGCGTTGTCCGGCGCAGCACATACAAGGACACAACTATACGACCACCATAACTTCCATGAAGTAGGGAAACACCAACTATGCCACTATGCTATCCTTCATTCTGCTGATAAGCGAGGTACCCACTACACATCTGTAAGGCATTATGTGCTCCTTGTTTTGGCTGTCACTGATAATGAGGAAGAATACGCGCATTCCAGACCACACTTTCTGCCACGGATGAAAATGAACGTGGACGCGTTTTCGCCAGCGAAAGGCAACGCAGAGGCGGAAAACAAGCTATATGCCCGAGGCGAAAGAGTTCAGGAAGCAGTGGCAAAGCAACAACGCCGACAAGCTGCCACTTCGGAGGTGTGTGTGTAGCATACGATGGCTCAGTGTCTACGCAGACAGTAAGCTATCCAGGAGCAGAGAGCTCGGGAAGCAGCGCTTAATCACTCCGCGGCTCCCATTCATAAGCATCGGTCGTTTAACGTATGGCAACGTCCTGCAGTACGGAATCAAAGTCCATGGGGCCGATAGACGTTCAGAAGACCGGTGCAATGCCTTCCTAGAAACATATTTGACGACGCAGCCATCAGTGCCCACATTAAGCGAAAGCTGATAAACAAGCCCTCGTACAAACCTGGCCTGGTCAAAAAATGAATCTTTTCTTCAGTATTTATAAAAATACCTAAATGTAAAAAAATGTGCAGAGATTTGGTCTGTGCAACGTCAGGCTCGATCCCATCGAAGAACAGTAAGCTCTACATTTCACGAACCCCAAAATAACAATGAAGGCAAAACAAAATTCAGAACTCAGCACAACATACGATTATGACATGTACTCATTGTATATACTGTACACGCACGTTGTCACTCATTTAGATGCATTATTTAGCGGCTGTTTTAACTTCCCAGTGCTTTACCCACTCGTCGTTATGCCTTTCATGGCGGTGCATGTTTTCTACCATCGATAGTTCCATAGTGACTCATCTATTGATAGTATCGATAGTTCTACATCAGTAGTGATGACCCGAGGTAGCTAGTAGCCCCTTCTTAATATTACTACAGTTTTTCGCATGACAGAGAGGAATGTGGTGAAAGTGACTCAAAGGGACACTAAATAGAAACAATGACTCTGTTTAGATTGATAAAACGCACACTTAAAACTCTAATGGCAGATTTCTCACTGTCATAAGTTCATTATGAGCGGAGAAAAGCAAGGTTGAAGTTTCATTTTTTTAGATTTCACGCCGAAAGATTTGAGCGTGATGTCAAAATTTTCGAAATGTGTATTTTGTATGTTTGCTACATTGGCTCAATGAAAATTTTCGAAACTTCGTATAATAGGTGTATGACACCCACAGACGCCAATGTTCTTCATTTTTATTGAGTATACGCTATGTAGGAGCCAGTAGACGCCTTCAAAATTTACTGTGTCACGGTGTTTCGTGCGCGAATCTCACGGTGGTGTCTCCCCCGCATTTTTTTTTTTAATGCGAAGCATTTCATAGTGAGTTTCGTTGACGTTGACCGTATCTATCTATCTATCTATCTATCTATCTATCTATCTATCTATCTATCTATCTATCTATCTATCTATCTATCTATCTATCTATCTATCTAGCCGCTTACGTTTGGGTGCTCTCGTGGTCACCCCTTTAACTTGGCGTGAACCAAAATTAGCGTATAGGTTTTTGCCAAACGAATACCAAAGTTAGCTTGGTCTATGTATATTATTGAAGCATCTGTGCTTTAGGTAAGGCATAACGCTGCATTTCTTGCAACGACATTGCGATGTGTTGCCTGGCATAGCTCCATTGCTTTCCAAGCTTCTGGTGAGAATGTCCGAATGGATAGAGAGTAACAGCGAGTGCAGCAGACGCTAACGATCTGTTGCTATTTCTTCCGGGCACAACAAGGCTCATTAACTGCCTTGCTATTATGCGACCAATGAGCAATACTTGGCGCGTAGACGGTCTGCTTAAACCTCCAATGCCGTAACACATCCTGTATGCATTGTTTGTGGCCATTCCGATCATTTGACTACATAAGGAATGGTACCACTTTTTCTCAGGGATGAAAATTCCGCAGAGATTCAAAGCTCCATAGTAGAGCACAGCCCTTTACATTTCAATGTTGCAGCTGCGTAAGAGGGCTGCCAGTGCCATTGCGTTTTCTTTTCTTTTCAGTGGATGGTTACTTGGTTATAGAGCATACCGGACGCATTGTGTTGCCATTCGCCGGCATAGAGATTGCGCTTTTGCCTTTAGCCTTTATGAAACAAAAGTTGTTTCTTGGATAAAAGCAGAAACTTTATTCTTCACGTTAATTTTGTTTCGTGTTTTTTTAATTGGTGGCAGAGAGTATCCATTTGTACTGTTGTGACATACATCCTCCTCCTAACTTTCTATGTTATGGTCAGAAGCGACACTAAATCATCCATGAGATCTCGTATGTTGACAGCGACATCCATCACCCTCTCGCGAGACTTATATAATCGAGAAAACGTCATTCTTTGAAAAAAAAGAGAGAGCTGGTGCCAATTCTGCGACAATGTACAGCAATACGCCCACGTATCCTCCCATCAAGTCTCATTGTACTTTTGATCGATTGCACATTTGATTGCACCTCCGAGCGAAACCATGCCCTCTATAGGCGTCTCGCGTATTGCGGGAAATATTTTGTTTCTGTTAAAGCACGAGCCATCCGTTCTTTCAGCGTGTAATTTATGAAACCTTGAATAAATTTGAAAATAGTAGCACAGACCACGTGAGCATGATGAGATTTCGTTTTCCTAGAGTTTAATGACTCATAAAAAAGTTGCGATCATCATACTTTAACCTTTGGCATCCGGCGTTTCAGTGAGCAAAAGCAGGATATCCTGTGGCGTATTTTCTATTTCCGGAAAAAATTCAGCAGATCCCACGTACCTGGGAATTTAAGGTATGCGAAGCATGCGGAGAAAATGTGACCCTGTTGCAATTTTTTTATTGAGTGACACGTCGTGAGATGACGCTAAATATATGTACAAATGTTCCACGCACAGACATGTGCTGAAGAGTTTCAGATGTTCATATAACCAGCGGTTTGCACGTGCACAACGATGTCAACCGAAACATGCGTATTAGCAACACCAGAAGCCGATATCAAGCGCTGATGCTCGCGAACATGCTGGCCCTGGACACGGCTGTATAAATCAACTTCAACGAATGGCAACTAACCACAATTGACGTTAACCCGACGTGACGGCTGTGTCAAAGGAGTACATATGTAAGGTTTACAAAGATTAATTAGGCAACTCTACAACCACCATTGACGTTTCACGAAGATTAGCGTGTATTTGTAAAGTAGTTGCGGAACCTGGCGTAGCTCTGTGGGAAAATACTTCATTGCCACGCAGAATCCTCGGGTTCGATTCCAGCTGGCACCCTGACATTTATTCTTTGCATTCGTCGGGTCGACGCTACCGTTGTCCAGTATTTCTTAACGGTCGCGCGTTAAAATTGCCCATGCGTGTTCTCGTCGTTCCTGGGCACATATTAATTGTCTATAACCTGTGGCACATACCAACACCACCTAGACTTCTAGTCTAGGTGGTGTTGCACATACCCGCATACCAGCAGCGCATACCCGACCGTAAGTATGTGCCGCCTTGTGGCGGAAAGTGTTTGACGACGTATGCGACCGTATTGTTACATTATTCATGTCTTGACCTGCGCGTCATGTTCGTCAAATCATCTCACCCTCCCATACTAATTTTAGTTCACGCCAAGTTAAGGGGGTGACCACGTGAGCACCCAAACGTAAGCGACTAGATAGATAGATAGATAGATAGATAGATAGATAGATAGATAGATAGATAGATAGATAGATAGATAGATAGATAGATAGATAGATAGATAGATAGATAGATAGATAGATAGATAGATAGATAGATAGATAGATAGATAGATAGATAGATAGATAGACGGATAGACGGATAGATAGATAGATAGATAGATAGATAGATAGATAGATAGATAGATAGATAGATAGATAGATAGATAGATAGATAGATAGATAGATGCGCTTAAAGTCGGCGAATTTCGCAAAGAAATGCTTCGCATTTAAATGTACGCGTATTTTGTAAAGTACACAAGCCCTTAATGGGAAGTAGGAGAGGTGCACAGGTGAACGCCCGTGCGTCTCTCCATACCTTTAGATTGCGCCATCATTTCTTCACATCCCTGAAACCAGAAATTTCCGAGCACATTTAGAAGCATGTGACGGTTTGATTTATTGGTGTTAAATTAAAAGATGTCAAGGAACTTCAAAGATAACTGTCATGAGACATAGGAAGCCTTACGGCTCTTACGATTTATAAGCTAAGCAGAGAAATTGTTGGGAAAATTCAGGGAAAATATGCGGGGATTTTCAGTACTGCATATGTTTGGACTGCCGCTGCATCCTTGGCTCCATGCACAGTTGAACACGATCTGGTAGGCTCACGGATGGCTTTATGCTTACCCATATTAGAGTATCTAGTACTCAGAATCGTTCACCGCATTTTTCAAACACACGAGTGAATTACACAAATGCAATTAGTGGGGCCTCATCTAGTGTGAAGCCCACGAGACGGCTGTATGTTCTCCCATAGTATAATACCAAATAATCTAAATCATTAGCCACTTTTTTCTTGACACACAGATGAACTGAGTCTCTTTGAAACTTTTTTTTCAGAATTTCAATGTAATTAGGACGACTTATTTCTCTCCAGTAGTTGAGTACAATTTTTTTCGAAATTGTTATTCACTTTTTATAAACACACCTTACGATATACCTCAGTGAACGTGCGTCTATCAATCAAATAGGTTCTATTGTTGTAGATGTTGAGCGTCTGTGATTTAACAAATTTTTCTACACACACTCTTGACAGCTACATTAATTGGCTAGAATATGTCCACGAGTAGGATCATTTAGGGTAACCCCACTGTAGAGTACGTAGTTCTCCTAACCGTTTTGAGGTTTCTTCAAGTCACAGGCTTACCTGAAGCACCTCTGTTTTCGGGTATCACCAGAAGGGCCAATTTTTCGTGCACGTCTCGGGGGCAGTTTTCAAATATGAAAGAAAATTAAAGGACACTTTGAAAATTGAAGCACACTTGGTGTGCTCGGCAAAAGCTTGTTGTCATTCTACTGGTCATGTCAAGTCTTTCTTTTTTTCCATAGGAATGGCAAACAAACTGATAGTGTGCTTGTTTTCTTTTTAGGGGCGAAACTCCTTATGGCGTGGCTTGTGCGTCCCTCGTAGTACGTAACCACCAGTGGCACAGACCCGAAATAGCGGTCCTTACAATGTCTGCTGGATGGTGGCACTTGTATATGATGAATACATGATGAAAATATGTGAGATGGCTGTGCTTGGAGTTTTCTCTAGACATATGGACGGACGAACGGACTGACACACGCACGGACGGACAGGCAGAGGGGCGCACGGACGGATGGACAGACAGAGGGATGGCCGCAAAAAGAGATGGACGGACAGACAGAAGAATGAACAAACGGACGGGTGCACCAAGCATCACACAGATAGGCGGACGCAAGAACGAATGGACAGACAGACTGACGAACGCTGCGTCCCACCAATCAACACTCACTCCGTTGATATGCTGTGATTTTTTTTTATTTTCACCGTGCATCACATCCAGACGCGAGAGTAAGCTGCCTCCGTTTCAAACGCGTTCGTATTCTCACACACTCTACATTGGACAGACGCTATTCGCGTGTTCCAGCGTTCATAAGGCCCATTGGACAGATTTAGTTGCGCGTTCGCAGCACCCGTACGGACGCAGCCTGTGATTGAAAACGCCTAGCGGGCTGCGTCCGTCTGCTGCTGTGGACGTGCCACTAAATCTATTATTCAGGCGTCAGGCATGGTGTCAGCTGTGGCGTCTCCCCCTCCTGCATGACGGAGAGAGAGAGAGAGTAAAACTTTAATGGGGGAAAAGCAAAAGGGAAGTTTTAGAGCCTATACGGTTGGAGTCCTATGTCCAGGTCTCCACTGGCCTTAGCCGCCCTCCGGACTTGATGCAGTAGTGCATGCGAGCTGCACTCCTGGTTCCGAGCTAGCGAGGTGTGCCTCCCATTTCTTCATACTAGCTCTTAGAGGTTTGCCCAGAAAATTGGCTATGTCGCTTGGCTTACGATCGCACCCCCACAACATTTGGCAGAGAGTCAGCATATACCACCGCACCACAGACACACGGCCAAGTAAAGAGTGGGTTGTGTCGCGTGTACCTTCCGTAGGTGCGGAAATACATCCGTCTGAATTTTCGTAATGTCGGCGGCCTCTTGCCTATTGAGGGATCTGTGAGGTGTTCCACACACCTCACAGCGCTGGTGAGCTGAAACCTCCCTAGGTAAAATTGGTGTGGTCCTCGAAATGGATGGATCATCCGCTCGGTTACAAAACGAGTGAGCTAGAGCACGCGTTTGCACGACGTAAGCGAAATGGGCCCCAGGGCTCCAAGTGAAGATATTTTACCTGGCTTCGGTATTGCTCTTATTTTGGCTTCCTTCCACTCCGGAGGAACGTGACCTTGGGACCAGCAGTGGTCGTTAATAAACTGCGTTATCTGCTTAAGAACCTCATTGCTGAGGTTTCTGATAATAGCATTTGTTATACCATCCGATCCCGGCGCAGAGTTTTGACTGGCGGCCTGGGCCGCCATGAAGACTTCTTCTTTCGTGATTTGGGCATCTAACATGGCATTCTCGTGGTCCGTGTACTCTAACGTGCATGGCGGAACCACATAAGTACCTATATAATGGCCTTTAGGCACCTGGATCAATTCTCCGCCGGTGCCGGGGTAGCCATGTACTATTCTTTGAATAGTCTGGTTCATGGAAGACTTCTATTTGTACGGCTCCAGCATAGCCCTGAGTATCGTCCACGTCTGACTAGTCCTATAGAGTACCACAGAGAGAACCACAAATCTGCGCCCAACCATCGGTGGCAAGTTTAGTTGCATACTCATTTGCTTCCTCCGACAGAGTAGCGATTCGCCTGTAGTGGCAGTGGTTGAGGCGTTGCTTTTATCAACTCTTGACCAGGCGTTGCCTACTATCCCACATGCCTACTATCTCCAAGCGGTTCTCGAAGCGTTAAAGTCACCCACCACCACTAATTGATCTCTGATGCCAACGGCTCGAGATGCCTAGTCTAAGAGAAGGGCAAAATCGTCATAAATGTTTTTGGGATGACTGTATATGTTTAAAATTTTTGTTCACCCTTTCCCTCGTTTTTGTGGAAGAACATAAGGATTTGGTAATTAATATTGGTCTGATCGTAATTATCTAGCGCGACTGTCATGGATGAATGGATTGATATGGCTGTACCGTTTAGATCGGGCGGTGGCTCACGCCACCAAGCCGTAATACTTAGTAAACCAAAAACTAGATTACTTTTTTTCCTTTAAATAGTGAGGTCGATGACTCGTACTTTGCAGTGAAGGATTCAATTTTTACTCGTGCCTTGACTTTAGTCACCAATCAGATAACCTCCTTCTTGTTAATTCTACCCGCTTAATGTCTATTTTGCCCTCCCTGTCCCTGAACCCCAGTGCCTCAAAAAACTCTGCGCCATCATCCTGAACTATAGGGTGAAGCCCTTTGCAGAACATTATCAAGTGTTCTCCAGTTTCCTCTTCCTCTACACACGCACTGCATACCGTGTCTATCCCTTCGTATTTGGCCCGATATGTCTTGGTTCGCAATACTTCCGTCCTGGCCTCAAACAGTAGAGAACTACCCCGAGTATTACAATAGATCCTTTCCTCGGCAATTTCGTGCTTAAAAGTTCAATATACCTCTAGTGCAGACTTCTTAATTATGCCAATTCTCCACATATCGGTCTCAGCTTACTCCGCCTTCTTCTTAACCGATAGTTCTTTTTGGTTTGTCCCCCTGCTGTTTTCTAAGTATTCACCAGTCAATTTTCTGGTTCGCTTCCTCCAGTTTGTAGGGACATTCTTCATGTACAAGTAGCTGAATACCTTCCTAGCTCATCGCTCCTCCCCCAATTCTGTCAATCACTTCTCAAATTTTATTTTGCTGCTATTTAGCTTCCCTGCCCTAAGATGATGTCCATCCCATATCACCTTGTACTCCCTGATTTTGTGTATTCCCGTGAGCTCTTAAGGCAAGCCTACCTATTCCACGTTGCTTAATTTCTAATCTTGCTTGAACTTCTGATCTCATGCACAAGACCACATTTCCGAACGTCAGACCAGAAACCATGACCCCTTTCCATATTCCTCTCGCAACATCATACCTATTGTAATTCCACAGTGCCCTGTTTTTCATTACCGCTGCATTCCTGTTACCTTTAGTCGTCAAGTATATTTCGTGTTCTCTTAGGTACTCGGCCTCGTTGCTTATCCATACGCCCAGATACTTGTATTTATCTGTTATCTCTAGCGTGACCTCCTGTATTCTAAGCTCACTACCTTCATTATCATTAAAAGTTTGACTGCTGATAGATGTCCATCATTCTCTGCAAATCTTCCTTGTTGTCGGCCATTAGTACTATACCATCTGCTTACATCAATGCTGGTAGTGCCTGTTCAATGACTTTTTCTTGTTGGACGAAAGAGAGGCTGAAGCCCAGCCCACTTCCCTCTAATTTGGCCTCTAATCCTTGTAGATACATCATGAATCACAAGGGTGACAGAGGACACCCCTGCCTAACCCCCGTTTGACCTCTGCAGGCTTGGATACCTGGTTTCCCCGCTTTTTAACTGCTTTGTTACCTTTATAGATATCCTTTGAAAGATTAGTGACTCCATCTTCCACACCTAGTGTGTCCAGTACTCCCCACAAATCCTCTTGAACCACGCTATCGTACACTCCCTTGATATCCAAAAATGCTAGCCACAGGAGCCTGTGTTCCTTTTCTGCTATTTCGATGCACTGCGTCAGTGAGAACAGATTGTCTTCCAACCTCCTGTGTTTTCGAAACCCATTCTGCAGTTCCCCTAGCACCCCCTCCTCTATCCATGCCTGCAGTCTTTGCTGTATACTCTGCATCGCCAGCCTGTAGACTACTGATGTCACTGTTATAGGACAGGTAGTTGTTTATGCCAGCTTTGTCCCCCTTTCCTTTATAGATCATGCTCATCCTGCTAAGTTTCGATCCATCGGGGACTTCACCATCGATTATTATTTTGCTCGCTGCCTCTCTCAAAGCCTGCTGAGACTTCGGACATAATGTCTTTATCAGCATAGTCGGAATGCCATCTGGGCCTGTTGATATACTACTAGGAACCCTCTTCTCAGCTCTTTCCCATTCTCGTTGTGAAAATGGAGCCATTACGCCACTTGATTCATCCTTGTCTATTGTGGTGCATAAAGCACTTCTTTGTTGAACTTTTTCTGTCACCCTTGTTCTTATATATTTAATAGCTTGTCCCCTTCTAGTCTAGCCCCTTGACCTGTAGTTATACACCTCTGCTCTAGGCCTAGTTTAGATGGTTCCAAAATTTTGCAGCTGCCTACCTTCTTTAAGTACTTCTGCCACCCACCGAGCTCCCTTTCTTCTAATAAGTTCATTGATCAGAACGGATGCATCCCTTCTACAGCTTAGAAAGATTTCCCTTTTTTTTTCAACATTATCTGTTGGTTCACCCCGCTGCTTAGCATGTCTAGGTTCCCTAGAGGCGTCCTGACGTTTTGCTATGGCTCTCTTAACTTCCTCATCCCACCAACTCTTGGGTTTGTGTCTTCTTTTTCTAGGTGACTTGTCACGTGCCTTAGCAAGCTCCAGCTCAAACAGTCTAATTAGATTCTTGTATGTCCTCACTGTTTTATTATCCTCAGTGATTACTTTATCAATTTGTTTAGTAGCTATTTCTATTTGCCTCTCTGAATAAAAATTTTCCTGTAGTTGCTCATCTTGTCTCCTTCCCACTTTCCCTGCTGTTCCAAAACTTAGCTTGATACGTTTGTGATTACTACCCAGACTTCTGAAGCCACCTTCATCTGTGTACATTCCCCTGAGCTTATCATACATCTTATGTGAACTCCAGTGCACAAACTATTGTCTACTGCAGCCTCCCTACCTCCCATGTTTTTTGCCCTTCACACTTCTTGGTACTGTTGCAAATGATCAAATCATGCCTTTCACACATATCCATGATCATTTTGCCTGTCGGGTCGGTATACCCTTCTATATGTTCTATGTGCGCATTCATGTCTCCTAGTATAATTATCTCGCACTCTCTTCCTAACTCCTGAATGTCCTTTGATATACACTCTACCATCGCTTGGTTTTCCTCTTTGGCCTTTGCTCCCGTCCACAAGTACACAAAACCAAGAAGTGTCATTTGACCTGCCACGTTCCCTTTTAGCCATAAATGTTCCTTGCTATCCTGCTTGACCCTTTGCCAGTCTGTAGTTTTATGAATGAATGCCCCAATACCACCCCCCCCCCTTTCTGCTGCCTTCTGTTCTATTACAATATTCCCACGCGTAGTCCGGATTCTTAGGAGGTTGTTCCATGTCCCTAAGATGTGTTTCTACCAAACCGTATACCATCGGCCTCTCCTCCTTTAGCTGTTCTTTTATCTCTTCTCACTTCAGCCTGTTCCTGCTACCCTGCATGTTAATAAACCCTATGTCTGAATCGGCTCGGCCCTCGTGGTTACGTCTGTTTCTGCCCCGGACTCTACCTGTCTTAGATATTCGTACCACTTTGGAATCGTATATGTCCATACCACCTGTCAAACAGTCTCCCTGGTTGTTTTCCTCGTTACTAACTATCCTGCATCCCGAAGGTCGCGCGTGCCCACCAAAAAAGCTACTGTGCGTCCTGCAAGCCGCCAACCCACCTCATGACCTAGCTGCCCATCGAAGTGAATTCTGTCTCGTTGAAAACCACCCCACCTATGCACCTCTCTGTTTCTTTCCACCACCTCAAAGCCCCTTTCTCTCGACTCATTCACCATATCTCTCGGTTTGCGTTGACAACCGCTCTTTGTAGGTTGTCGTCACGCACCGGTACCTCCGGTATTGTGCATATACCTGTACATGAGGAGAAGTGGCACGCATGTCATCGACCCCTTTCGTCAGCGTGGTCGCTAGTCCTGCCGCATCTTCATTTAAGACATCGTTTAAACCGCCTGAAATTATCTCGAGGTTTCGTCTATCAGTGGTAGTTTTGAATACCATGGATTTAGTCACCAGCGCCGTAACGGGGGGTTATTTTGGATCATATAGTGCGTAGTATCCCTGCAATTTGACGGGATGGTTCTCAGCTTCTCGCAGGCATATTAAATAAGGCGGGATTAGTGCCGAATGAAAGTAATTCTGCAGCGCCGCCATTCGTTTGTGGAACGTGGGACAATTCCACTGCCAGATTTCTAGGTGGTTGCAGCTTCATGGAATTAGTTCGCGCCATGGTGACTACTGCCCTTATTGGAGGTGTCCGCTTTCTCCATGATCCAACGGTCCTTCGGTAGCTGACTGCTCACGGAGGTAATACTGACACGCTTGTTAATGGCACGCTGAATACCCACAACTGCGTCGTTAACGTATTGTCTTTGCTGTTCCATTTCTGCAACAAACTCTTGTAGTCCGAAAACATTTCATGTATATGCTGCATCATCTGCTCTCCGAGTTCGGAAGCTGCTCGTTGCTGCACGTGATTGCAGTTCTCGCATTAGGTTTCACAAGCACTGCAACTATTTCCCCATCTGTAAATGGCTGAGAGACGTTTTCGTTCGCCTCTAAGGCGTTAAGCCTTGCTTCAAGTTTGGTTTCTAAAGAAATGATTTTGTGCATCTCCCGGCGTTCTTCCCTAATCTGGCGTCGAAGTTTCTCATTTTCTATCTCGGCAACCATTTTCAGATATTCCGAGCACTGGAGCCCACTCTCCCGCTTCAAAATCTTCGGGCGCTATAATCTCCCCTTCGACATAGTATTCCATCTTCAGGTCAATAAGGCCCACGGCCACCAGGCGCAAGCCAGACGCCTGGCTACGCCACCCAGGCTCGACCTAAAAGATAGCCCTAGCCTTGCCACCAAGGGGTTGATAGGAAACTCTTGGAAACTCCAAAAACGGGGACAGGTTCATCTATAAGAGTGGTGTCCGTAGGGACAGGGCAACCTCCTGCAGATGAGCCCACTGACAACAGCAAGTCCAGAACAAAGCGCGTCCGCCGATAGTCGGTCAACAGGCCGGAGCTCATGCGAAGCACGTCGGCACAGCGTCTCACTCCAGCCACGTCTCCCGGTTGAGGATGAGACGTCCCGCGGCGCATCGGTTGGCCGAAGTTCCGGAGAACGTGAGTCATCGAGGAGCGACTGTGTGTTTGGAACCTGGATGACCGTCGACGATGCGCAGGTACAAAGTCATCGAGGCGCCTGGCAAGGGCGTCCAAACGGTTCTCGATGCTCGCGAGTGCCGGGTCTGCAGCGGTGGCTGGTGGCGGTTAAGTAACGACGTTGAGGCTATGTGCCCGCGAGTAGTCCGCCACTCGGTCAGGCATTCAGCGAGTGTGTCTACTGGGACATCTCCTGCAGCTACGAGGACCGGGATCATGCTCTGCGGTAAGCGCTGGAGAAACAACTCACGTAACAGCTTCTCCTCTTGGGGGGCGGAGGGGTCGCCAAGGAGCTGGCACACGCGTCGCGGGAGCTGTGATGGGCGATGGTCACCGAGCTCTGTAGCCGTGATGAGCTGCTGGAGTCTGCTGTGTTCGGACTCACACTTGCGGGAAATGACAGCTGCTTTCAACGTGTCGTAGGAATGGCTCGGGTGCGGCGACGCTAAAATATCAGCTAAGTCGTCGGCTAAGTCCGGAGGTAAGCAGGACACCAGTTTCTAGTGCCTGGTCTTTTGGCTGTTGATTTGCCATAGATGCAAGTGCGCCTCGACTTGCAAAAACCATGTGCTGGGGCTGTAGGGCCAAAATGGTGGCAGGTTGACATGTTGAATCGCAGCGACTGCAGCACCGCTAGGTCTGGCGTCTTCTTGGGCGTCAGGACCGGTAGGATTGGTGGCAGAACCGGTGGGATCCATGCGGGATGATCGGGGCTGTGTGTCCTTTATCGGGTCCCCATTAACTGTCGGAGCTAACACGAGAAAGATCCAGCCCTGACAGCGTTCAGTTTTCGAACTGATTTTAGATGTGGAAGGATCTTATACTCGCGCCTTGTAGTGCGCCGTCCGCGCCGTCCGCACCGCCTTAGTTGAGCTAATTCATTACGTCTGATACAATAATCACTCGTTCTCTGCTACTGCAATATTCACGCGTTCATCAAGTATAAGGTTATTTGTTGCACTTCAAAAGCATACATGTGTCCGAGTTAAAACGGTGTTACGATCGGCCCTGGGGAGCCAAGCAGGAAGTGTTTGGGGGAGAACCGGTTCGTGACCGGCGGTGGCGGCCACCCCCACCTCCCCATTCGGGTTCCTCCTCGCCGGGAGAGCTACGGGGTCTGCTGTGCGTTCGTGACCATATTTGGTAACATTTTGGGGCGCCGGGACCATATATGGTGTTGGGTTGTGCCACTCCTTGTGTTGTGAGAGGTGTTTTCCCCTCCCTCGTGGCCGAGGTGCCGACGACACCGTATTGGCTGACGATGCGGACAAGGCGCCCAGTGTCAACAACGTGGCGCTATAAAATGCCGAAGACGTTTTGTATCGCACGCACTCTTCTCTCTTTGGGTCAGTTGACCACTTCTCCACATGTCAATAAATCTCTGTTGTTCGTTCGGGCGCTTCTTCTCGCTGAATTGTTGGACGATGGATCCTGCGACGGGGCCAGCTACCGGAATCGAGACCGGCAGGACCCGGAGTCCCAACAACTGGATGGCAGCGGCGGGATGCTGATAACCCCGAAAGCGACCACTGGACGGAGTGAACCCGAAGTTCAACAACGGGACGACAGGAGAAGGATTACAAGAACTCATCGACTTCCAGAGGGAATCGAACGGCACTTCTGAGAGAAGCACGACGCCGGAGACATGACTGCGAACTGGGTGAGTGCCGGCTTTCTCTGTTAAATTTTACCAGGCATTTACTCTATGTGTTAAGTAAAAGCTGGTAGAGAGGGGCTGTCTTGGTCATTGTGTTAACAGGTAACTTGCGTCAGGCGGAAATTGTGTGATAGCTTGGTTAAGCTCTTTCTGTCAGTGGCGTCAAGGTTAACCGTGACAGGGCAGGATTCCGTGTAAGAGCTTTTGAAGCTTTATTTGTAGACTAAGTTAACGGAAAACTTGAGGCAAGGCAGGTATCTAGAGCTGTCGTTGCCGTCAAGGTTAATTAGTTGCAGAACAGGAATCTTTGTGGAACAGAGACAGCGGTACTGGAAGCAGCCATGAATCTGAAATCCCTGCGAAAGTCCATGTTGTTGCTACTTGCCAGGGAGTTGAATCTGGAGGTGTCGGACTCTCAAAGAAAGCCAGAGCTGATAGAGGCGATCCTCGCTTTGGAGGCGGAGGATGACGAGCTGTCAGAATGTGTCGAGGAGATTCAGGAGAGGCAAGCGGCAGAGGCCGAAAGAAAGGCGGCCGAGGCCGAAAGAAAGGCGGCTGAGGCCGAAAGGAAAGCGGCAGAAGCCGAGGCAGATAAGATGCGAAAGCACGAGCTTGAAATGAAGCGCCTCGAGCTAGAGATTAGCCATAATAGTAGAACAGGAGGCAGCGAGGCATCCGGTACAGCAGAGCGGGCCAGGTTCAAAATGACGGACCTAATGAGATCGTACAAGCTAGGGGAGGACATTGGGCTGTTCCTCGTCAACTTTGAGAGAACTTGTGAAAGGCAAGGTTTCAGCCAGGATACATGGTCTCAACGCTTGTTGTCCCTACTTCCGGGGGAGGCCTCAGAAGTAATCGCGTGCCTCACGAAAGAGGAGGCTGACGAGTACAGTGAGGTAAAGTCGAGCCTTCTCAAGAAATATAGGTTGTCAGCGGAAGGTTTCAGACAAAAATTTCGCAACGCCGTAAAAGAGAACAATGATTCGTACCCGGAATTTGCTTACAAGTTAATGGCCAACATGGGGGAGTGGCTGAAAGAGGCAAAGGCGTATGGGAATCATGACAAGGTGCTCGAGTGTATCGGTCTGGAACAATTCTATCAAAGGTTACCAGAAAAGGTGAGGTTCTGGGTTCAGGATAGACCAGACGTGAACACCGTAACAAAAGCCGCAGAGCTCGCTGAAGAATTCGTTACGCGCCGCGCCCTCGGGGCAAACAGCGAGCCTAAAAGGGAAAAATTCCTACGGCCGAATAAGGCGCCGTTTAGAAAACAACCGACAAGTCTCGCACAAAAGGGTGAGGAAAACAATTCATCTAACCATGGGGCGTCGGCAGAGGCAAGCAAAAGGAAATTTGAGGCGAGAAAACCGGCTGCTTGTTTCAATTGCCACGAAACAGGGCACTTCGCGAAAGACTGCCCGAAAGAAAAGGTGGCCTTTTTATCTATAAATGAAGCCGACGAGAACATGAAGTTGTTAGAGCCCTATATGTACGACCTTATCGTGAACGGCAAGCAGTGTCGGGTTCTTAGAGACTCCGCAGCCACTATGGACGTAGTTCATCCGTCTTTTGTTCAGTCCGGACAGTATTCAGGAGACTGTGCCTGGATTAGACAAGCCGTAGAAGCAAACAGTCAGTGCCTTCCCGTAGCTAAAGTTGTCCTTAAAGGCGCATTTGGAACATTGGAAACAGAAGCCGCGGTATCGCCATATCTACCCCCTCAGTATCCTTACTTATTTTCAAATAAGTCAGATCAAATGCTGAAGGAGAAAGGTCTAACGTTGGGAGAAGGCATAGTGCAGGCACTGACTAGATCAAAGGCACGTGCGCTGGCTGCGAGAGCAACATTCACTGAGGCAAACAAGCCTCAAATCGACAACGGGCCTGGTTGCGAGTTGGACACCACGGAAACAAATCGACTTGTGCGAGAACAGGCTGCAGAAGCCGTAGTCGCGGAGGCAACCATTCCTAAAGGCGACGTTGAACCTCCTCCCGAATTGGAAGGGGTCAATTACGCCTCGTTGACCGAGCAAATGGAGAATGCCATTGCTCTCAAGCCGATTCCTGGTAGTACAGAGGATAGCACAGAGGGTGATACATTCCAGGTACTAGGAACTACAAAAGAGTTGTGTGTCATGCCAACTTCGGATAATTTCAGTCGGCTGCTGCAGGTGAGCCCCGCTTCATTAATAACCGAACAAAAGGGTGACCCAACGCTTAAGCAATTCCAGGACAGTTCGAAAGAGGGAATCGCCAAACGAAATGTGAGATTCCAAGAGAGGAGCGGCATACTCTATCGAAAATATCTAGATAGGCGAGGAGTAGAATT
The DNA here is from genome assembly GCA_013436015.1 of Rhipicephalus annulatus. Classification (NCBI taxonomy): domain Eukaryota; kingdom Metazoa; phylum Arthropoda; class Arachnida; order Ixodida; family Ixodidae; genus Rhipicephalus; species Rhipicephalus annulatus. Next base: position 320,936 of record WOVY01000725.1, read on the forward strand.
TGACCAGGTAGTCGTACCTCAGGCGTATCGTCAGGATTTGCTTAGTTTGGTGCATGGAGAATCATGGTCAGGCCACTTAGGCGTAAAGAAGACGAAAAATCGTCTCTTACAGGAATACTACTGGCCTGGATGCTTTAAAGATGTAGAGAGGTTTGTAAAATCTTGCGATGTGTGTCAGCGAGTGGGTAAGCCGGGAGATAAGGCGAAATTTCCAATGAAGCTGGTACCCGTAATCACGGAACCCTTTCGTCGGTTGGTAATTGACACAGTAGGTCCTTTGCCCAAGACAACTTCAGGCTACCGTCACATCCTGACCTTAATCTGCCCAGCTACTAAATTTCCAGAGGCGGTCCCGCTAAAAGGGCTAAGTTCCGTCGAAGTAGTGAACGCACTTCTGTCCGTGTTTGCCCGGGTAGGCTTTCCTGCCGAGATACAATCAGACCAGGGCACCATTTTCACGAGTGCCTTAACGACAACCTTTCTAGAGCGGTGTGGCGTGAAATTATTGCACAGTTCAGTGTACCATCCGCAGTCGAACTCGATAGAAAAGCTTCACTCCGTGATGAAGCGAGTGTTAAGAGCCAACCTGTGCTTAGTTCACCGGACTACTCGAGGCCTTTCATAGTCCAATGCGACGCTAGCGATAGAGGCATGGGGGCAGTTCTTAGTCAAAGGGATGAGGGGGATCAAGAGCATCCCGTCCTATATGTTAGCCGGAAACTCACCCTTCGCGAGCAGGTTTACAGCGCTAGCGAAAAGGAATGTGCGTGCTTGGTTTGGGCAGTCCAGAAACTGGCTTGTTATATTGCCGGAAGCAAGTTCATTGTGGGAGTGGACCACTGTCCTCTCACCTGGCTACAGACCATGTCCTCTAAGAACGGCCGCCTGCTGCGTTGGAGCCTCGTTTTGCAAACAATATACGTTTGAAATACGCTACAAAAAGGGTGTACTCCATGGCAACGCTGATGGCTTAAGTCGATGCCCCTGACGCGAGAGGATGTCTCGAGAACTCTGGCATTTTTTTCCTGACCTAGACAAGAGCTAGTGATTGTTTTTTTACTCTTTTAGGTGTACTTGTTTGAAAACGTCGAAGACACGGCTATCCAGGGTTTCGGGTTCGGTGTGCTTCCAGTGTTGTTGTTTTGTGTCACCTTAAAGTGTGAGTAACATTTTGAATAAATTGTGTATTTCCTTTAATATCAGTTAAAGGGGAAAACTGCCTGGTGGAGTTTGGCGGAATTGTCCGGCGCTCACCGGCTGAGTAGTTGTGTTTTCATGTGCGTATGTGACGTCTGTTGAGCCCTCAATGAAGCAGGTGTTGCCCTCTACTTCATCAAAGACGGTCATCACCAAACCGACTGCCGACGCTGATCTCTCCGGACAGTGGCTGCAAACCTCAGCCCATCGAGATCTTCACCCCCCCGCGCGAGAGACTGTTACGATCGGCCCTGGGGAGCCAAGCAGGAAGTGTTTGGGGGAGAACCGGTTCGTGACCGGCGGTGGCGGCCACCCCCACCTCCCCATTCGGGTTCCTCCTCGCCGGGAGAGCTACGGGGTCTGCTGTGCGTTCGTGACCATATTTGGTAACATTTTGGGGCGCCGGGACCATATATGGTGTTGGGTTGTGCCACTCCTTGTGTTGTGAGAGGTGTTTTCCCCTCCCTCGTGGCCGAGGTGCCGACGACACCGTATTGGCTGACGATGCGGACAAGGCGCCCAGTGTCAACAACGTGGCGCTATAAAATGCCGAAGACGTTTTGTATCGCACGCACTCTTCTCTCTTTGGGTCAGTTGACCACTTCTCCACATGTCAATAAATCTCTGTTGTTCGTTCGGGCGCTTCTTCTCGCTGAATTGTTGGACGATGGATCCTGCGACGGGGCCAGCTACCGGAATCGAGACCGGCAGGACCCGGAGTCCCAACAACGGTCAAAGTTTCACATTAAATGCACCAGGAAGGTAAAGTATTGGTACGGAAACCAGTAACACAAACATGAGCTTGTACGGTAAAGTTAGCTATTTAAAACCTACGCGAGCGTCGGTGCACACTGAACCATGCCTGTGTATTCAGGCATGTGTCTAACTCTGTTACCAGCCACTAAACTGTTTTAGCGGGACGGCTCAGTGCTCTCCCATAGTTGAGTACGAAGTACTCAAAATCGTTCAACATATTAGATGCGGAAGCATCTTATACTCGCGCCTTGTAGTGCGCCGTCCGCGCCGTCCGCCCGCTTCTCGAACATTCGACAGCTGACGCGCGCGCATGCGCCGTCGCGCCGTCGCCCACCATCTGTGCCGCGCGCGCTTCTCCTTCGAGAACATTCGACAGCTGACAGCGCATGCGCCGTCGCGCCGTCGCCATCTGTGCCGCGCGCGCGCTTCTCCTTCGAGAACATTCGACAGCTGACAGCGCATGCACCGTCGCGCTGTATATATACTCAAGGTCGGCGCTCGCTCGCTCAGTTGCCGCTCGTCCGTTGGTTCGTCGCAATAAATAAAACACCGCCCTTTCGCATACGTGCCGTACGTGTTCACTCATTTAACACCCCATTTCACAACCACGTTAACCAATTTAGCCATCGACCCAAGTAAGTCGCAATTTAACACCCGTTAACCAATTACATGCTTCCGCATCCTCCTCAGTGTTCCCCCGAGGGAAGCTGCGGGCAATTTTTTTTATTATTATCGCGCTGCACCCGCCGCGCGCCCCAATGTTCACTACTTCTTCCTTGACGAGCGCTGCATTCTGAGGCGCTACAAGCCGAACTGCCGGAAAGCGTGAGCGCGACCAGCGTTCTATGGAAGATAGAGCGCCGATGCAGGCGACAAAACGGGGAGCATAGCACGAGACGCCGTGGCGTCTCCCGCAAACTCAGAACAACGCCTCCTAGGAGGCGTTGCTCAGGAGCTTCGAACAGCACGTCTGCTCTCCACGAACACTAGAGCCAGACTCCCATCACGGAGAGAAGCCACAGCTGGCACCGTGCCAGAGGACGGGACATAGGTCACCGGTAAAATTGTACAACTGGATTTGATCACGGCTCTCGCATAGCAGTGAACATTACGCTCGAAATCGTGTCAATGAAAGGCATAGGCATATCTATGCAGACTACATAATAAAGCTACCCATCCTTCTGTCGCGTGAGACAATTATCAGTGTAATGGAATGAATGTAGCAAGAAAAAAAATGTCTGTCACACTCAGTTAACAATCCCGGCCTACACTTTTCGAATATGAAAGGCTTAGCTGCAGGTCCAAAAATTATTTTTTACGAGAATTGAAATTCAGCTGAGTTCATAGGAATCTATTTTTGAGCAGGTAGTTCAAAATACAAAAACACGAGCATTGCGTCTTTCTTAGTTCCAAGATTGTCTTCGTATTTCGGCTACCCGCTCATGAGCGCACCCTTTTTTGACGGCAGAACTGTTATGCGGGACGTTCCGTGCTAGATTGCTCACAGAAACTCGCGTTGCCTAGCAATCACTTGGTTCAACTGCGCTTGCTTCGCCGTGTGCGCAACCTAGCAACGCTTTGGAGAGAGCGAAGAAGGGGGAGAGGAGAACATAAACTGAGAGGAGGATAAGGAGAGAGTAATGAAACATAGATGAAGCACGATTTGATATTGAGCCTGGGCACCCGGGACCCGAAGGCGAGTGTTATAAACATTCCGCAATCAAAGCCTTCACTAAATCCGGGCCTTCGGTTTCTTGGGATCCTTCAACGCAGAAAAGTGTCAGAAAATGGTCAGAAAAAAGCCACCTGGAGAAAGTTTAAGCCCTTGCTCAACGGCCAGCCATCTTCATCAGGTTAGTGCATTCATGCCAGTGAACGTCGTCGATCAAAAAAGCAATTATTACGCATATCTGAAGCTCAACACCATTACTGCCAGGTGGCGTCCATATCTCACGTGACGTAGAGTTACTGTATTTGCTCTCTTCGGGAGCAGAGTTTCGCATAGTTCCGTCATTGAGTTCAACAGCTGTGTGGTTAAGCCACTCATAGCGCACGCAGGAGACAAATAAGGCCTGATGTTTCGGCACGGGCGACGTACCACTGACTTATTTGCACGAGCCGAGCAAGATTGCACTCCCTGCAGTGAAGCTGTATAGTGCTATAGGTTCTAACGATTGGCTTCCACGAATACAACGACGTGTTGAACAACATTTTTGAATTGGTGGGCAGATTCCACCATCACAGCTTTAAAGTTCATACGATCGAACACATCAAAAGTTTTCTTTTCTGCGCAGTAATTTGCAACAAAAGGCGATGAGTTTACCTCAAGCATGCACATGATCTTTGCTTCCCGGGACGGATGGAGAGAAATAGCTTCAAGAGAGCTTGAAGAAAAATGAGTTTCGCAAAAAGATTTTTCGAACGTGCCAGCTTGTCGATTTGTTAGGCAGAGCTTTTTATCTACATTTACAACGATTATCAGGTATAACGAACCATATTATAAAGTCAATGCTACTTCTTTATAGTAAGGTTTCACCGCAGTATTTTTCTTCACTGTTTGTATAATGCGCAGGTGGAGATGTGATCATGGAATATAATTTTAGATGCAAGTGTTTTGTCACTAAACACCCACAGAATTATCTAGAGCGTTGTCTGTTAAAGCTGCGAGCAGTCGGCCATAAATGAAACGCGTGTCAACACGGCAGCCTTAATTCTTATTTAACTACAAGTGAGTACTGGCCATTCTTTCTCTGGAAGAAATTACTTTCAAAAACTAGGTGTATGGATGGATGAATCACAAGCGCGTCATGCCAGTCCTCATGACTTGTTACTGGCGACAGCTTATACATACAACCTAACGCAGTGTTCTTCAGTTTTGTTGGCAAGGTTCGCAAGCTGCAGGGAAATTTAAAAGAAGAGTAAGTTTCATGTGATTCCAAGGTCCGTAAAAATTTCACATTGATTTCACATTGTCTAAAATGTTATCTCTTCTCTCTCTCTCTCTCAAAGAGAAGGTTCGGGCCACCTTGAATCTTCATCCGTATGCTACAATCTCCCAGGCTGTTACGGTCAAACGAACGGCACTTTCCAAGTCAATAAAGAATGAATTCAGTTCAAGGGTTCTTCTACAGTCCTCGAATACAAGACACACCGATTTGGTCTTCATGTTTATTAAGGCTTTCAGAGCTCACCCTGAGAGTTGAGTTGGAGAGAGGCTCGTTTTGAAACGCCTGTCACGTAGCTTGGAATATACTAGAATATAGAGAAGGCTTCGCAACAAACAAAAGGTAAACATTTGAACACGCGTGGTAAACACAACGAACATATGCATAGAAAAGTAAAGACCGAGACACTGGAAGTTCCACTCTGCATCGGACGTACGTATTGACTGCGTAGCGCGTTTCACTGTTATTTAGTGTGACCGTGGAACCTTTCTCATGTAAAAAATAAAGTCGTGAGTGAGTGAGAGTAAGTGAGTGATTGAGTGAGGGAGGGAGGGAGTTTTTAATGAATTGCGCAAGAGAGGTTTCGCAGCTGACATTTGTATAATATATTCTACTGCATCCCAGGTGGAGAGTGCACTGAAAAAAAATTAAATTATATGTGTCTTACACGCTACAGATACGCGAACTATTCAAGCCGAACATGCGACATGCACATCGACTTAACCGTGAGCAATGAAAAAAAATGCACCAACGTGTATAAGTGTGCACGGAAGGAAAATGCGCGTGTTATCGGCCATACTAGTTTTAACAAAAAAAAATCACTGCATGTGCACGAAGTGAATGATGATAAGTGGGCGAAGCAGTGAGATCATTCGCTGTGACCGAAAATCACCCGTGGCATTGGCTACTCGCGCATGTATATGAGTGCCAAGCGGTGTATAGTTATATACAATGTTTATTGGTCATCAAAGGTATATGTTATTTTGAGTTGTGAATTCTGTTTTGCTTTCATTATTACTGCTTTTTGGTGTCGGATCTTGCCTGATGTTGCCAAAGACAAAGTCTGAGCATGTTTCCTTGGTGGTCGTTGGTTATTGCACTTATAATAGCATTTTGAGATGCCATATACTCCACAAGCTATTTTGTCATTTGTATTGAACAGATGTCATTTTTATTAAACAGAAGTGCATGGTACTTACTGTGCGATGGTGTAACAAGAAACGGTTTCTGTCGCATGCCTCCGGGCTGGGCAATATGTTGTCATAGGAATTAATAGGCTCTTTACATTTCTATAAAATACGTAAGGAAACACTGTTATCGCAGTCAAAAATGCAGTGATATGAAAACATCCAAGTCTTTATCGTGAGAAACTTGAAGCACTAGTGTATATTTGTGGTAGAAACATTGGAGATCCCTAAGCTACGCCTTTAGGAGTCGAACGGGATAGCGACATTCTGTCCCTATAGTGCGTACTTAAAACTTTCGTGTAGATTGTAGTTTGTAGATTGTAAATTGTAGATTACCACAATGTAATTGATCAAGTTAAGAGAGGCTTTATCAGTGAAACTTTCCCCTATGGTTGCATTCTGTGTAAATGGCAGCATGCTTTAAACCAAGGCAAAATGTGCGCGTAAAATCTTTCCGTACTTGCTAAGCACCCCCTACGTGGTTCCAAAGAAAAACGTGCCGTAACGTGTGTGCCTTTTATAGTGTGTGGTCCCCTTAGAGCCATGAAGTCATTATAATGACATGTTCTGACACCCGATCGCAATGTACGCTTGTACCACGCATTGTTACTGCGATATTACATATTGCATTGGGAACTATGTATACAGCATGCGTGCGTTTGTAAAGCATTCGTTAACTTCGCTGTATATTTCTCTAAAGGTGCGTTATTAGCATTATAATTTGCCTTCATTCACAGTCACATCATCTATGACAATGTATCCTAAGGTAATAAGTATGATTGCCATTTATCATGTATTCAGCACTTAAAAAACCAAACTATTCGCATCATTCCTACTAGCAACTTATTCACCAATGCGTCTGCATTACTTCGTAACCACAGCATATTACATATATCAGGCTTGTTTAGCTATTATCTCACTGTCGTATTTTATGACCTGCTTAATATATACCACTCATGCGAAGTTATTCATTTCAGATATCTTACTAATTGAAATAATATTAGGTTCGCACACAGCTCCGACTTTCTTTTGTCTATTGTACATAATAACTACGGCAAAATGACCTCAACAGTCACCGCCATAAAATTGTGGAGTGATGTACCCCTCACTATCAAATCTTCATTATGTTTTCATTAATTCAAGCATGTCATTAAACTATTTTTTATTTGTAAACGTAAGTTTACCTTGGCACTATACGCTACTTCTAGCTTGTTCTGTCTGATCACCACAATGCAAAATTTGTGTTATAATTATTTTTATATACATCTTTTCCTAAATCTTGTGCCTTGCCACTGTGTTTAAATCAATGTGCTTCAGCTATTGCACATTACTTGCATTTTTGCGTTTCCTTTTTTATATTGCTGTGGTTCACCTGCTCACTGTTTTTCCTTTTTATAGTCTTCTTGTTAACTTCACTAACCGAGGGTCCCGCTGCAGTCTACGACTACAGGACCCTCATCTGTATATTTTTCTGTATCTGTACTTTGTTGTATAATATATTATTAAATGACTTTGACTTTACGCCAAGAAAGAATGCTCATTATATAAGGATGTCACTGATGATGTACTCGATAAAAATACGTGGGTTAACTAACCGGCACACGTAACCAACGGTGCTCACCAGCAAGAACTCACGAAACCCCTTTCGTGACGGGATCTTGTTCAAGACCAATTGCAACTTCGCACGCACTGGTTACAAGGATATTGTTCTGTCAGGGCAGGCGGCAGTACCTTGCTCAACATCCGGTATTAGCGCAGTGCCCACAGAAAACTGCCCGGTGGAAAAGAAGAACGCAAAAATAAGCCGTTTAACCACACATAATTCTTTTGTTTCGTTGTTTTACCATGTGGATCCGTACATGGAAAGCCAGTAGTGACTGAGTGAGAATTTTATTTTGATTAAAAGGTGGCATAAACTGGATGGGGCCGGAGGCCTCGCTAGCTCAGCCACGTGGATTCACCAAGGATGTTACGGGTAGATGGAGTCCCTCGACGATTCCCTGGGTCCTCTGGACGGCCAGTAGTTCATTGTCGAGTTCCCTGCTGTGCGTGACAGCCTCCCAGGAGGCTTGCTCTGGTAGTTCCGACCATAAAGTTCCCTATAAATGTACACTATAGAAGGAAGTCTGGCGCTAGTGTCTATGGAAAGTGCAACGCACGGTGTTTCAGTGAGCATGTGAATGATAGGTAGTGCACGTATTTGTCTAATCTGCGTACTTCTGGCTCCGTGTGTGTTTGTGTGGCTTGGGGCTGTTTTCTGAAGGAACAAAAATGAGCGAATATTCAGCGGTTGCGCTTCAGCGCCTTATTCTTGTAGGCTTGCCTTTTCAAATTTGGCCACGAAGTTCAAAAGTGTTCGTTTTTTTTTTCTTCGAAACACAACCGAAACACAGCTATAAACGAAGGCTCACGTACAATTTGCCGCTCGCAAATACGAAGACTAGGCAAATCCGTACACTACCCATCATTCCCATGGTCGCTGAATGACTGCAGCGCCAGAGTTGCCTCTTGTTAATTTTAGTAAACTCTATGGTTCAGACCCCGAGTTAAAGGGGCACAACCAAAGCATGTGTTCAACATTACAACACTCGGGGTGACAGTGTGGACAGTGGGGTGAGAAATTCGGGTCGAGTCTGTGCAGTATGGTTAGCGTGATATACGTTTGCATATGTGGTTACCGAAGTGTAACTGCTTGTCTTTTTTTATTCAATTTAGGGTGTGGAAGGAGGAAAACTGCGCCCTAGTTTATGAGACGCGGCGATCTCGTGAGACGTAACCGATGGATCCTTGAAGTTTATCCATCCCCGCTCGCTATACCCGTCTGAGAGGGCCGCTTACCGCCGTGGGTAGTCAGTTTGTGCACTAGCTGGTGAGACCTCTCATTTGGATTGCCGGTGGGGCAAGACGAGAGATTACCCATATGGGCCGGGAACCATGCGATAAGTGTCAGGGGGACTTGAACTTCGTTGACCTGAGTACCTTATTCGCGATGTGAGCAGTTGCAGTGGAGACGAACCCGCATGAGGATTACAGGATTACTGTTAACGAGTCCGAGAAGATAGTGACACCCTTTCTTCGTTCGTGCAAAGTGACCGCGATTGCGAGTTCCCCGGCTTTGTGGGTGATTCTGGTGATCATCGTGGCAGCGTTGACTATTTTCTCATTCGCTGGCAGGAATCGTAGCGGCACTTGACCACGCCTATACGTGCTAGCCGAGAGAGTTTAGTGGATGATGGTGAACTTTTGTGCGATACGAATGACACGCTATACCTTTTTGCTGCGTGGATAGCGTAATACTACTGCCTGTTCCCCTGAAGGGTAGCGTGATAAGCCAGATATCCACTGCCATTTTAACACAATGATGAGTGACTTTTTTTAATCAGAAGATGGGGGAAGGGCCCCGGCTTCCCTAAATATCAGTCCCTCAGAACTCCATTAAAGTTATTGTCGTGTGAAGTCACGGATGAGAAAGGCGAAGCACACCACCGAAAACGATTATTACGCTGTATATTGGGCCGCACATCGGTTTAGAACATCCAACGTTTTGAAACTGATGCCGAAATCAAGAAGAAAGTTGTGGGGAGGGCGGCAAGGAAGAGGTAAGTTAGCCGCGTGAAGCTTAAGATACCGCGAATCTCGTTGATCTTAGGGGCTTAACGCGGGTTTTTTGCCTGACGCTACAAATCTTTCCTAGGCGTAGACAAAATAGAGTCAAACCACAGCTTGACACGGACCACCCAAAAATGTGCGTGAGAACTAAGGGGCAAAGCTGGTTGTGACACACCCTGTGGAAGCGCGGGTCTTCGGTTGCTCGTATACTCGGCTCGCGCGGCGAGCAAACTCAGCGCGTCGGCTGCCGTTGCTGGGCACGTCTGATAAGCAAGGGCACGCGAGGTTTTTTTGTGGACACTTGTCGTTTTACCTTAAGGTTTAAAAGCAACGTTCTTAAATAGAAAGCTATAGGATTTATAGTTAAGGCACATTTGTTGAAAAATAACCATTTGTTGCGGGAAGTGTGCACCTCAAACAGGGCCACGACAAAGTTTTCCGGATGGCATCCTCGAGTACATCTGCACTCCCCTTCACGTTGTGAAGAAGCTAGCTGGAAGTGAGGATCGGTTACGAAAATACTTGCTGATGGTACAGCGAAGGAGGGAGGACTTTGCAAATGAAGTGGGGAGGCTCCGAACTTTCGAGTGCAGATGAGAAACGCACCATTCCTTGTAATTTGCAATGGAAGGGACTTAGATAGCAGTACGCCTGTGCGCTGGTATCGAAATTGCCGGAGGCGGCATGCCTGATCGGATCGGTGGGGGTGCGGCGTGAGGAAGAGGCATATATATATATATATATATATATATATATATATATATATATATATATATATATATATATATATATATATATATATATATATATATATATATATATATATATATATAATGTTTCGAGAGTTGGTGGAGATAGAAACTTTTCTTGATTTTTGAAAAAAGAAAATCTGTTCCCCCGAACCCCCGAAAAAACCAAGCAGTTAAAGTCACAGCAGCATGTGTAAATATTGTTTATTAACAAATACTACTCTTTCAGTTTCCCATATATAGGAGGTTTGAATACCAATAATCGGCTCCTTGAGAAAATACAATTTAGCAAAATACCTGTTTACGCCATTTTTTTTTTCAAATGCTCAAAACTTAGTCTGCGCCAATACTCATCAAGCTCATTCCAAAAAAGCACGTTCTGCAGAAAAGCAAACGACAAAGAGAAGAAAACGAGAACAATCCTGAATTGATCTAACGGGCACAATATTTAGAGGATGAAATCACCGAATGCGGTGCGCAGCAGATGCAAAGGAGTATATGAGTGCTAGAACACTTGAACCAGTGTCTTATTTATGCAGGAAAGACACGACTGCAAGTTCACCAATGTTCGAGAGAGGCTGCAGCGGTAAAACATGCACATGAGAAGCCGACGGAAAACGCTGGACATAGCGACGAATTATAAGCAGAATCGCTTTTTTTAAAAACATATTCTAACAAAGTTAGGTCATGTTTGTGGTGAGGCGACCAAAGAAGCAACGCATATTTGAATTTCACCAAAGTTTTACGCACTGTCAGTCTGTACTCTTTTGTCGAGTTGCTTAACGTGCGTCGGAGACTCCCAAGTTTTCGAATACATCGTTGCAGATTCTTTCGACATGCGTGCGCCATCTTAAATCTCTTGTGAGAATTACGCCATTTTACTTATGCTACACAACATCTACTAGACTTACACCATAATTAGTATAAGCGTGAGTCCTTGGTATTAGTGTGAGTTACTTTGTTCATGACTGTTTGAGAGTGGATTACGAAAAAAAAATAAGAATAACGTCGATGAGTGAGCAGTGAGTGAGCGCTCACTTATTCTGTCGACCTGTGCGTGTCGGTGGCCTAAGCACCGTCCCGACCAGCACGCTCACGACCATTCGACTCACGCCTGAATTATACTAAACTGTGGCGATTCGAAGTCGCAAGAGTGCCGCGGTGCAGCTCCAACCACATGTCCAGCGCATCAGTACGCTAGCGCCATCTGGGGAACTTGTGCAACACTAGGTACAAGAAGTCTTCTCTTTTTTTTTTTTTGAATGAATGGCGGGGTGCATGAAGCATTGTGGGCTTTTCCTTGCGCAGCTTGTCCAGGCACCGATCTGATAGCGATTCCGGCGTTTTTCACGGACGGTGATTCTCTACCTATGCCTCCCATCTCGACTTCACACGTAGTAGTGGTAGTAGTAGTAGTAGTAGTAGTAGTAGTAGTAGTAGTAGTCAAATAATAATAATCATAATATTATATTATAATATATTTATATTATTGTTAACATAATATTGTTGTTGTTGTTGTTGTTGTTTTTGTTGTTGTTGTTGTTGTTGACTGCTCATTTCACAAGAAATTACTACACTTATCAGGTTTGCCAAAGCCACATTAGGCTTGAACGGCAGTTCCTGGCAGCAGCAGAAAACAGCAGTCGTTGAAGTTATACATTAGCTTGTATAGAATAAAAAAAAGGCACAGAAAAGAGAAGCGCCACTTTACTTAAGACGATAAATAAATCATTCGCCTCAGAGTCTTTTCTAACTTGTGTTTAGTCCGGGTGCGCGCAACACTTGAAGGCAGCTTATTGAAGCGCAGAGGGACGTATTAGCCTCGTATTCTTTTACCGTAACTTGTCCGTCGCCTGGGTACCGGATATGAATCATTGCGGCCCTAACAACGGGCAGAAACATACTTGGTTTTGTGACTATTGTTCCAGAAATGCCTCATCACTACACTTTCCATTAGTAAGTGAGTGAAGTCTGGCATACATAAGGTTTTCAAAGTGTAATTTTCTTAGCATCGAGGTTTACGTCATAGCTAAAGTCTTTTAACGTATGACGAAGAATAGAGTTTACACTAATTTGCCAGTGTGTCGCACGATGACCGTATACTGTTATACGGTACGTTACTACGCTACAACCCAAAGCATGTACAAGCTTTCGACTGGACAATATAGAATCTGAAATTTTACAGCATACATGATACACCGTGAGGACCTTTGTAAAGAGATTCTATATGAAATTTCCAGGTCAGATCAGTGTTAAAATAAAGACCAATATACTTTACCGTATCTACCTATTCTCAGGGTGATGACAAACCAGGATAACAATTAAAATTAAGCAGAAGAAACGAATAATTGATATATATTTTTCGATAGGTTGTGAAAACAAGTAAGTTTATTCTTATATGTAACACTTTTAATTAAGTTACCAGAAAAGCAGTTCATAGCCCTAGTTGTAACTACCTGCAATGGCCGCATAAATCTGTTCGACGCAGCTATATTTGCAGTGCCATCTGCGTATTGATATAAACCAACAGGGACACCATCAACCAGGTCATTAGCGAAAATGTCGTATAGCAATGGTCTAATGACGGAGACTTGCAGGACACCGGATTTTATTATTAACAAATCGCTCTTGGCCCACCCAAGTGAACCTAGCTGGCGTCGGACATGCAGAAAATTTCGAAGTAGCTGCAAGAATGTTCCACCAAACCCTAATAAAGAAAGCTTGTGAAACAAAACAAAATGCCAAGGCTCACGTTATCAAATGCTTTGCTCACGTCGAGAAGGATGACTCAGACTAACTTATTACATTCGAATGTTAAGTTCAAGACGTCGGATAAATCTTCAAGAAGTGCTTGTGCCCCTTTTCCTGGAATGAAACCGTACTGGGAAGGAGTAGTGTGCGTGTACCATGCTTGTCTAGGAAACTTGTCATAGTCAGCAGTATATGCTTTTCCAACACCTGAGATTGCCAAGAAAGCACAGAAATAGGGCGGTAGTCTTCTGTTCAGTTATGGGCCACTCCCTTAAAAAGAGGAATTACTACAGCTGTTCTCATATTCGTAGGAATCGTACCTGTGGAAATAACGTTGTTGTACAGCGACAGCAAAACATCTTCGAGAACATTAAAACTGTCCTTCCGGTCATTTACACGAATGTCATCGCTACCAGGTGATCCCCTATACGCTTTCGACTGAAAATGAGAAATCTGAGTTGATCTTCAGTGAGAAAATGTAAATAAGCAGACTCTAATGTACTATTATTCGAATAAGGGCACGTTGGTGGGAGGCGTGATGCATTAACCGACACTAGGGTGAATACATCATTGAAGTCGTTGGCGAGGAAATTCTCATGATCACCAGAAGAACTGTAATCACATGCATGACTACCACGTTTGTTACCCTCTTTAAGATTGTTTATCAAGGACCATGTTTCCCTGGAGTCTGCTCGAGCATATTTAAAGTCATTCCTTAAGTTCTTACGCTTTGCGCAGCGAGTCATCGCATTTGTTTTGTTTCATGCTTCTTTGAATTTACACCACATTGCTTCAGGGCCTGGATAACAATAAGCTAGATTCGAAAGATATTGTTTTTCTTTTAAAGCCCCCAATATTTTTGATGTCATCTTCCCATTTCTTTTGTTACGTTGTTTTACGAGGATGGTGCTTGGGGCCGCCTTATAAAGTTGTAATACTTCAATGAATTTGTCATATATGTCAGCTGGAGCAACATGTTTTAGAAAACTTTTCCAATCGTGTTTGAATAAATGTGTAGAATGATTTTTCATCACATATAGTAACTTATTTCTTGCTATAGGTCGCAGTAGGGCCAGATATGATGTTTCGCCGAGTTGACGAGCAACAAACAGAAAAATGATCAGCTAGTTTGATTTGGACGCAACTCTCTTCGGTACAATAATTGTTGGCGTTTAATCCCCCCAAACCACAATATGATTATGAAGGATGCTGTAGTAGAAGGCTCCCGACCACCAGATATATTTTCTTTCTTTTGTCTTTTTTTAACGTGCACCTAAATATTAGTACACGGACCTCAAGCGTATTCACCTACATCAAAAATGCGGCCGCCGCGGTCGGATCAACGCAATCTTTGTATCAACAGTCGAGCGCTGTAACCACTATATCACCGTGATCTCGTGGATACAGAGTCGGCAGTATTAAGGGGCGCAGTCGGCAGTATGGTACAAGAGCAGTTCGCATTCTCGTTTGGCTACTGTTTTGCACATGCTCCCTTTAGTTACACGTAAACGCGCGGGGCATTCACAGAACATTTCCTCCCCTAGTGCTGCTGACTACTGGACAAGCGCTTTAACATTTATATATATCCAACACCATGACTGGCTTGCTTCGAAATCTAGCCAGCAGTTTCGAGAACACTGGCCCTCGCTTCATGTGCATTCATGAAGAGAAATTTCGCCAGAATTGTTTTGTAAGATAAATCTGATTTCGAATAAACCCTGATTCCTTAGCCTGGAGGTTAGGGAAGGTGGTAAAGTAGCCAAGTTTACTCATTCTACAATTTGTCAAGCGATAACTCGGGCAATAATGGGACATTTGTATATTTATCTTGGCTTGATTTTGACGCTTTATTAATAGTCTGTGCTGGTGTATAACATCAGCTGATATCTTGTCTTTCTCTATGTCATAGTTGCCGAAATGGTGCAAAACAGTTTAGAAACGCAGCTTGTTCCTTGTTCAAGAGTGACGCCTTTCTCAAATAAGACACCTGTACTGTTTCTTTACTTTTGCGGAAGTTTAACGTTCACGAATCCCATGTCTCTGGTGTTCACGTTACAAAATCTTGTGTGAGCCCCACGGGATGGCTCTGTGCTCTCCCATAGTGCTCTATAGTCCTCTAAATCGTTAAGCACTATTTCTAAACACACAAAATCCTGTGCGCAAAGGCGGCCTAATAAAGTATGAGGGCCACGGGACAGCTTTGGGTTTCCCAATAATAGAATACCAAGTACTCTAAATCGTTAACCGCTCTTTCTAAAAACAGAGCACTAGAGTGGCATTGATTACGTGGTTGGGGCGGCTTCTTGCCCTCCAATTGTAGAGTAACAGAAAAATTCTTTGTCGCACCACGTCGCAGACCCGGCGTCGGCAGCATAAAGTAAAATAAAAAAATCACAGCACGTCCACGGAGTGAATGATGATGAGTGAGGCGAAGCGTCCGTCCGTGCGTGTGCCCAACCGTGCGTCCATTCATCCGTTCATGCGTCTGTCCCTGCGTTCGTCCGTCCCCACGTTCGTCCGCATGTCCGGGCCTCCGTCCGTCTGTTCATCTAGTGAACACTCCAAGTACCGCCATCTCGTGTCTTTTCCTCATATACAAGTACCGCCACCCAGCGGGCATTCCAAGGACTAAACGAGAGGTGGCTACCTACTACTACGACTATTACTACATACATCGGGGATGCACGACCCACGGCTTAACGATCTTCACCTCTTAAACTGAGAGTGGTCACTTTAACCAATAGCGGCGGCGCTACGCATTTTCACCATAGAGAAACATACTTACGTAAAAAGCAGACACTCCCGTAGGGCTGTGTGACCAAGCTACTGCGCTCTTTTCAGCGCCACAAGCGACTGGTCAGACCCGAAAATCTCTTCAGCATAAATGAAACAACGAAAAAATTGGCAGATCCCACCCTATTGGAAAAATTGCCATGGTGGATACTGGAAAACATGGTGGGCGTAGTGGAAATACTAGTGGGCATGGTGGAAATTATGATGGATATGGTGGGACGTAGTGGAAAATATTGTGGATATGCCGGGACATACTGGGTGGTATGGTGTACAGACGATGAGTAAAGTGGAATTTATGGTGGAAAGCAGAGACTAGACAGTGGGCAATAATAGGACACTCTGCCCACCATTGCGATAATGCTAGGAAGCCCTAAGCATATCGTGGGTGGGGCTTATTATGGTGGGCCACATGGTGTACCAAGCTGAGAAACTCTCCCCACCATTGCGATAATGCTGGGAAGCAGTAAGCAGATGATAGGTGGGCTTATAATGGCGGGCAATTTATATAGTGTACCAAGCTGGGATCTGTACACTACATGTTCTACCAGCATGATTTCCACCAAAGGTTTGGCCTACCGACCGAGCCCGTACATTTAATGTTATCCGTGCTTCCGGGTTTCAGAATACACGATTTCGACGATTAAGAAGGACAATACAGCGCAGCCGCGGCATCAATTAACCTAAATTAAGCATTTTTCATTGTGTATGGGGTCCGCTCAAGACGCAACAAACATCGATGCGACGCGATTCAAGCACTCCCAGAGAACGTACGTCTTTTCTCACCGACAGCCGCCGGTCGCACTTGCCGGTACTTCTCTAGCTTTTGTGCGAGATCTCAGACGTGGCAATTCGTATGCTTGGGGAACCAATATGATAACGTAATGCTTCCAGCACACTGCATTCGTTTTGGCCAAGCCGTTATGTAGTTGTTGCTTTAGCGAAAGAGTTACAGCATTGCGCTGGCACGACCGCCCTCTACATTGCGCGAAAAGCATCCCAATACTCAGTCAAATAAATTAGGCGGGCGTATCTATGGAATGAGCCTAGAAGCGTCATAAAGCGTGAGCAGATGTCGCCCTTTAGAACGAGTGCGAAACGGATATTAAACTTGGCAGACCCCGCCAGTAAACTTGCTGCTCCCCAGTCCACTTGGTTTTTTTTCTTGTACTTGTGAATTGTACGAAAATAGCACTGGTGCCAATAACAAAGCGGCAATCGTTACAGGCAGCAGTTGCTTGTGTTTAATAATTGTGCAATGTTTAGTAGCAGGTGCAGATCTCGTCCATGTCGTGTACATGACCAACATAACTGAAGTTGAACCGTAAGTTTGTATGCCAACTAACTATTTAACACGAACCCAAACCTATGTTGGTATGGCGCAGTGGTCATTCTGCTTCTGGTCACCGACGCGTGCGGACGCAGGATGGCAGGCTCGTCAAGAGCTGTTACAGCGGCCGACGCTGGCCGCGGTTTCTCGTGCACATCACTTCCCAAGGACTACCGTTTAATTCTGCCATCACTGCCCACAGGAGAAGGGCTCAGACGCGCGTTGGTTCTGCACTGCGACATCGCAGCGCGTCCGTTAGAGATTAATGACTTCCGAAAGCCGCTCAAGGAACTAGGCATCATTCAAGAGGTAAGCGGCATAGGAGCGTATCAGATGTCGCACGTCTGGCTTCTTAACATGAAGACAGATGAAGCCAAGAAGAAACTTCTGGACGCTGGCCTACTCTCCGTGAAAGACCGGCCCTGCGTCGTCGTCGGCCCAGAAAGGCAAGAGGTGCGTCTCAAGTTGCATTGGGTAGCCTTTGACGTCAACGCAAAAGAGACTGTACGGCGTGCTTTCCGGGAGTACGGTGAAGTGAAAGAAGTTATCAGCGACAAGTGGAGAGACGAAGACTTCGAAGGAGTTGAGTCAACCACAAGATTCGTTCGGCTACTACTTAAAGAAGGCGTTACTACAGATCGCATACACCACCAGATGCGTCTCGAAAGCGGCATGGCACTGGTGGTCGTGCCAGGAAGAGCGCCGCTGTGCCTGCGTTTTCGGAACACGGGACACATTCGTCGCGACTGCAGGGTGCCCAGGTGCGCTGGTTGTCGCGCTTTTGGGCATGAGCAAGCGGACTGTACTCGTTCCTATGCCAGTGCAGCAAGTCGAGCAACAAATGCCGACCACAGTGAATTGCTCATGGATGAAGAGGAAGCAGAGAGGGCCGCGGCGTCGAAGGCAGGAGTGGAGGCGTCTCATGCAGTGGCGACCAGCGAGAGAAAGATGGAGACACCTAAGCAAGACACATATGAAAATACAGTTGTGGGCACTCCAACGCAACGGCGTTCAACTCAAATGGAAACCCAGCACAAGGCTGAACCAGTCATCGGGTTCGACGCTATTTCGGACATGGATACAGTTGAAGCTACGCCAGTAAATCGACGCCTGAATGAGGGAGACGCGGCGTCCCAGCAGCGTCTGACCCAGGAAGATCAAGGGCAGTGGCGAGTGGCTGGCTCCAAAAGTCTCGGGGTGCTGGCCGCCTGCGTTCGTCGTCGCTTTCACGCGGCGGCGACTGGACGACGCCTTGAGCGTCGACCGGACAGTGGTTTAGGTGTTGGTAAGGTAAGCGTCTTTCGCTCGGCTTTCTCTCATCACGATGGCGACGATTAGATTGGCGACGCTAAATGTACGTGGGCTTTCTGCCAAACGGCGGCAAAACCAGCTTTATCGCCTGATTATAGAACAAGATCTAGACATCTTCGCTGTACAGGAAACTAAAGTAGAGAGTGAAAAGCACGCTGAGCGAATGGTGCAGCCTTTCACGAGACTGTTTGATGTGTGCGTTTGTCACGCGGTGGGTACATCTGCAGGTGGCCTCTTGTTAATTCGGCTGAGCCTTAATGCGAAAGTGGAGTCTGTAACTACCTGCGAGGCGGGTCGTTTTATTATATGTGATTTATCCCTACCAAGAGAAAAATGGAGAGTAATCTGTGTGTACGCACCCACTGTGATTCAAGATAGAAAGGAGTTTTTTGAAAAACTTGCTGTGTATTTGAAATGTGAACGTAAACTAATTTTGGCCGGGCATTTCAACTGCGTTTGTTCGAATATAGATAAATCAAGTTCCAGGCCATACAGAGATTTAAGCACTGCCGTTCTAATTGATGTGGTGGCGAAAGCTCAGCTAGAGGACGTGGGTGAATATCTTTGCAGTGGAAAAGGGGTTATGTTTACCCACTTTCAGCGTTCAAGCCATGCTAGACTTGACAGAGTATATGTGTCTTCCGAAATCATTCCTTCGTGCCATGATTACAGAGTTACACCTGTTACGTTTAGTGATCATTGTTTGATTTCATTCTCAATGGGTAAACATAAAAGGAATAACAAACATTTCTCTTGGGACCTCTGGAAATTTAATGTAAAGTTACTGAAGGATGAAGAGTTTAATCGGATTTTTCTAGAGGGCATAGAAGACTTAGCAAATAGAACACTTGAATCCTGGGGACATAAGTGAGAAACATTTAAACAGACCATTAAACTGAAAGCACTTGAGAGAGCCAGTATCCTGAGACATGCTGAAAAAGAACTTGAAGTGCGCTTGCGTGAAAACTTGCAACAGTTAGCAGCGGATGAATGTACTCAGGCCGGAACATTTTCAGAGGAGATAAACATAACTAAACAGAAGCTAGAGTTGATAGACCAAGAACGTTATCGTGGAGCATTGATTCTAGCTCGAGCAGAAAACTTGGTAGCGGGAGAAATGCAAACAAAAAGAGCTCTTGGAGCTGAGAAGAGACATACCTGTAAGAATGAAATAAAAGAAATAGAATATAAAGGAACAAGGTGCCATACGAAAGGAGCAATATCCGGTGCTTTTTTCGAATATTACAAAGAGTTATTCACACCAACCAGTGTACACGCAGAACGTTTTAATAGCGATTTCATTTCATTAATGTCAAAACTTGATGATGAAAGAAAGGAAATTTTAGAATTGCCTATAACAAAGCGAGAAGTTGAAAAAGCAATTGATAAGTTAAACAATGGTAAGTCTCCAGGACCAGATGGCCTTAGTGCCGCAGTGTACAAGGAATTCAAACACGTAGTTTCACCTATTTTGAGGGAGGTATTTAACGAGGCTTTTAAGTGTAAACAACTTCCACCATCGTTTTTGTCAGCCCACACGGTCTTAATGCCTAAAACAGAAGATCCTGGAAGTTAAGAAGTGTTACTGCATATAGACCAATTAGCCTAACTAATGTTGACTATAAAATATTGATGAAAATATTGGCCAGAAGACTCTAGACAGTTATGACAAAACTGATTGGGCCCCACCAAACTTGTGGCATAAAGGGAAGGAAAATAATGACCAACGTAAACATAGCAATATCAATCCTAGAAAGTTGTGACGCTATGCATCTCAATGTTGCCATGCTTCAAATTGACCTCGAAAAGGCATTTGATCGCATGCCACACGACGTGTTCCTTTCATTATTTGAGCACATTAACGTAGGGAGTTTGAATAGCGAAGGCATGCACATGGCTTACACTGGATGCACGACGAGATTGGTAATAAATAAAACTGCGGGTGAGCGTATACCTGTGCTGCGGTCAGTGAGACAGGGGTGTCCACTATTGCCCCTGCTTTTTGCTATTTTTGTTGAACCTTTCTGTTTAAGTGTAATTAATAACCCTGCAATAAGCGGCTTTAAGTTGCATTGCATGAAGCTGAGGTTAGCCTCCTTGCATACGCAGACGACATTGCAGTTTTCTGTACAAATTATGAGAGTATAATGCATGCTGTAAATGCCGTGAAAACTTTTTGCCAGGCGAGTGGTACTGCCGTGAACTTGGATAAGTGCCTTGGCTTCTGGCATGGGGAATGGGACGTCACGCCAAGAGTATTTCTAAACATTAAATGGCAGGAAACACCAGTGAAGTATTTAGGAGTGCCGCTGGAGTTATATCATGATAAGGAACCGTATTGGAAAAAAGAAACACGGGCATTGCGCAATGATGTAGAAAAATGAAAAGGTTGGGGTATTTCGATATTCGCACGGGCCACAACGTGCAACTTGTTTCTGGTAAGCAAGCTGTGGTACGTAATGCAGGTTTTGCGCTGCAGTAGAATAAGTGTACAGAAAATACACAGAGTATTTGCAATTTTCATATGGAGCTCTGTATGGGAAAGATCAAGCCGCACAAACCTGTTCAGAAAAGTTAGAGATGGCGGGCTCGGATTAGTTCATTTGTACATAAGACAACTTGTCAATCGTTTCCTTTTTCTGCGTGATGTAGATGACCCCTTTTTGAGAACTGTTATACAACTAAGGTTATCTAGAGTGCTGCCGGGATTTCTCGTATCATCATCAAATATGCAAGGACCAATACAAGGGTATTTAAAACAAGTTGTTTTGTCTTTCCGTTTTTTGTCAGTGAGATTTTTGTTAGAGTATCTGGCTGAAGTACCACGTAAAAAAATGTATAGAGACCTTGTCGATGTTTTACTGCCTGTTCCATTGTACCGTCAGCTATATTGTGCAGGCCCAGGACAGGATGTTCTGAAACGTGTTAAAAGAATTCTTGTAGCGCCAGGGGTCAAAACCTTTTTCTTTAAATTACATACTGGTACCTTACCAGTTAAAACGTGGTTGCAGGATAACGGAATATTCGTGCCATGGAGCACCAATTGCCACTTGTGTAATAAACCGGAAACAATTGAACACGTGTTTATAGATTGCTGGAGCGGGGTCTTTTTCTGGGACATACTGCA
The DNA here is from genome assembly GCA_013436015.1 of Rhipicephalus annulatus. NCBI lineage: Eukaryota > Metazoa > Arthropoda > Arachnida > Ixodida > Ixodidae > Rhipicephalus > Rhipicephalus annulatus. The sequence continues at coordinate 342,688 of WOVY01000725.1, forward strand.
AAGAACCTTGAAAAAATAATTACCGTTAGGTCCACAATGCATTCGTTTTCTTTCGGTTAAAAACGAGGCAGGTGTACCTTATGATCTTATTATGCTTCTGGGCATGCACAGTATGTGGAAAACCCTATGTGCCTTTGGAAACGCGGATGTAGAAGTGCTAGCTGTGCGCCAATATTTTTGCAAATCTGTGTGCCATTTTCTTGAAATGCTGAAAAGCCAAGAGGATGTGCCCGACTGGATTGGGTGCATTGAGCTATTGTTACGAATGCCCAAGTATTGATTAATAGTCAGCCAAGAGCTGACGGACGGTACCTCAATGATTTCTGTGGGTGTATTTTGTGACGCACTTGAATTTGGACCAATATGTAAATATGTAAAATGTGAAGAGTCATGATATGCAAGGCAATAAAGAAAAGAAAAGTATGGCACAGTGGTTAGTGTCTCCGAATGGGAATCCGCAGGTTGCACGTTCGATCCTCCGTGGCACCCTTCTTTTTTGTACGGGATGGGTGTTTCTTTAAACCGTTTTTATAGAATTCTTTTTTTGATTTTTGTGGCAGCTCGTCACGGTGATTCTGACGCCATTTTGCGCTCAAGCGTTGCCGGCACTGCAGCAGCCACCATACCCACCATGCGCCATGGTGGGCGTTTCCCACCATTCACCCACTACATTATTCCACTATAATGGTGGGTGGTGGCTTACACCATGCCCACCATTTGTTTTTTTCCGATCGATTTCCGCTGTACGTGCACGTACAGCGGAAATCGATGACATGCAATACACGTATGAGAAATGTTCATATGTCACTTTAAAATCAGCACAACGTTACGAAGTGGAGGTAAATAATCCGTGTATGACTTCCATTGCATAATTATCATGTTTTGAATGTGTCGTTTACCTTCACCATCTATTCACGTGACGTAATACCAAATTTAGTATATGTGGAGCTAGCAAAACACCCTCCAGCACATTATGAAGGGCTTATATATTCCAATGTAGCGTTGGCGCGTGCGCCCGCTGGGCACAGCGACGCTACGTTAGCGAAACTCGAGGATTCTATAGTCTGACGCCAGGTGGGACCAGCGTCCGTCGGCACGGCCCGACGGCCACTGGCGCGAAATACGACATGCTGAATTTCGCACCGATGCTTTACCCAGACAACACTGCGTCTCCCCCTTTTCGTTACGGAGGGACGCCGGACGCACTGAAACACGCATGCGTCAAAGCGACCTAGCGTGGCGCGTGCCTGTGAGTATATGGCAGGACTGGTGCCAAGCGTGGCAACAGCGGCGTGACGCGACGAAATGAACGCTGGCGAGCATGCGCACCGTCTCACATGCCACACATGTCATGATTATCATGTTTGCACCACTCACATACCTTCGTTATCCATTGACGCCACGTAATACCAACTTTGGCATATGTGAAGCTAGTGAACCGGCCGCCAGCGCATCATCAGTGTGGGATGTAGTCATGTTGTTACATGACACGCATATCGTGTTATCATGTTTGGATGTGTCATTTACCTATGTCGTCCGTTCGCGTCACGTATTAGCGAGTTTGGTACATGTGAAGCTAGCCAAACGACCGTGAGCGCATCATGAGCGTAGCATGTAGTCATGTTGTTACATGACACGCAGCTCATTGTTATTATGTGTGCACCAGTATCATACCTTCGTCATCCATTCATGTCCCGTAATACCAAGTTTGCTATAAGTGAAGCTACCGAAACGGCCGCCAGCGCATCATGAGCGTGGCATCTAGTCAAGTTGTTACATGACACGCGTCCGATGATTATCATGTTTTCACCAGTCACATACCTTCGTCATCCATTCACGTACTCAAATACCAAATTATGTATATGTGACTCTAGCGAAACGACCGCGAGGGCATCGTGAGCGTGGCATGTAGTCATGTTGTTACACGACAGGTATGTCACGATTTTCAAGTTAGGATCTGTCGCTTGTGCTCACCATGGAATCATGCCATACCCTACACATTTTGCAACATGTCAGGTGAACGAAACCACCGCAGGGGTTGCAGGACCATGAAATGTAACTCATGACAGTCATGACACAAATGTCATGAGTTTGATGTTATCACTTGTCATATATGTTTTTCATACAGTCATGTTATGCCATACCAAGTATCCATACCATTATCGAAACGGCTAGGAGAGCTAAATGTCGTAGGCGGATAGATAGATAGATAGATAGATAGATAGATAGATAGATAGATAGATAGATAGATAGATAGATAGATAGATAGATAGATAGATAGATAGATAGATAGATAGATAGACAGAAGATAGATAGATAGATAGATAGATAGATAATAGATAGATAGATAGATAGATAGATAGATAGATAGATAGATAGATAGATAGATAGATAGATAGATAGATAGATAGATAGATAGATAGATAGATAGATAGATAGATAGATAGATAGATAGATAGATAGATAGATTCAAAGTCGCTGAAGTTCGCTAAGAAACGCTTAGCATTTAAAATGTTTATTCGTTCCGAAGCTTGGACATGAACCCGAACCCTCATGCTCTGAAAGCGAGTGTCTTTACCACTACGCTACACATCCATGCTTCCGCAAAGGAAAGACATGTACAGTATAGATAGGAGGAAGAAGAAGTTGTCACAGAGAACAGCCTCTGCTTCGAGCTCTGTGAGTTTTCTAATTCTTTTGCCTAGACTTTTCCATAATTGACACACCTCGGAGGGGCGTTCCCCCTTAGAATGGGGGATCAAAACCCCCTCCAGCAACCGAAACCGGGCCGACCACATTATAGTGCGTGTGACACAAGTTCTCACCCCGGCCCAAGCGTGGTCCACGTTGAGAATTCTGATGACTCCTCCGTTGAAGATATGGCTTCGGACAGCGACTACGTGGTCGTACCAAGCCGACGCCTGAAAAGGAAAATAAGCCGGACATCGCCGACTGGCCGGCAAGCACAGACAAAGGCGAGTAGCATGCGGTCGTACACCATTTCGTATGTGCCGACATCGAAGACAGACAACTTGAACTCTCTAAGTAGGCAGAGCCTGTTAGTGAGCTCGTCGTTCCAGGGAAAGTCGTAGAATTACGCATAAATACTCGAAAGAACATACTGTCCGTAGAGGTCACTACGAAGGCTTTATTGGACACGCTGAAAGCGATTGTTCGATTAGGAAACATTCCGGTGCGCGCATTCTCCGCGTATGACGAAAAAACGACAACAGGAATTATATACGATGTGGATGAAGAGATAACAGACTCGAGTTTCGAGAAAATGCTGTCATCGTCGGCTGCCGTGCTTGGTTTCCACCGCTTTAGACGCACGCGATGTGTTAAAGTAGTATTCCAGTCGAAGACGTTACCCACACATGTAAAAGTTGGGTACGTGAGGCACTCGGTACGTCCTTACGTACCAAAACCTCTGCAATGTCATAAATGCATGAAATTTGTCCACGTTAGTGCAGTTTGCAAGGGTGCAGTAACCTGCAAGCATTGCGGTGGCCTTCATGATTGTGAAACTGCAATGCTGTGGCCAAATGCTCAAACTGCTCAGGCGCCCACGACGCAACATCAAAGGAATGTCCCAAAATGAGGAATGAAATTAGTATCCTGAAGAAGATGGTTCGAGACCACTCCACTCACAGAGAAGCTGAAACATCGTTCGCGACACCGACGCAAATGAAGCAGCAGTGCTCATAGCTCATCGATTTCGACACACAAAACCGTGCCCTCACCACCTACTTGCCTACTTTTGTCGGCCAGAAAGGAGGACACAGATACTCAAATGTCAATACAGTCCACGCAAGTACAATGTAACTAGTCATTGGCTCTCCCCATGTGGGAGACTCAGTGGTCTTCACTACCGTCAAGAGCTACGATAGCGCCATCATCACATAGTGCCCCTACCCCCAAAGAAGGAAACAAGAATATGGACAACGCAGGTGTCAAGTCTATGCTTAAAAATTTGATCGGTTCGATGCGTAAGATTCTCAGCAGCCTAAACACTCCCGCTGCTAAGGCGGCTGTGCAGCTACTTGAGGTTTTTGAGCCTCTTCTACTGGTTCTTCGGTAAGTGAACATGGCACTGATATTCGAAGAACGCATGCGCCAGTCGCTTGTTATGCAATGGAATGCTCATGGCCTACGCGGCCATCTGTCAGACTTCAGACAATGGGTTTTTAAATATCGATTTCCTGTTATCGTTATATGTGAACCGAATATGGTTTCATCTTTTAGTATATCTGAATATATCCAGATTTGGTCCCGCAGTGATCAACGTACGAGCAAAGTTCTCGTTTGTATACGCCGTGATTTGACGTTCTTGAGACATGAAGTCGCGTCGCATACCAGCAATGATTACGTGAGTCTGACTATAGCACATAAAAAGCGGACATTCCTACTTATACGAGGATACACACACCCAAGCGCACAGATGGACTGCTTCCACCTGGGGACCATTCTTCAAGCAGCACAAAGGCCACACATTGTGATCGGCGATTTTAATGCACATCATTCTCTCTGGTGGAGCACTACAACGAATTATCGCGAAAGGGATTTGGCCAATTTTACGTGCAACTATGGACTAAGCGTACTCAACGACGGATCACCTACATTTGTTCGTGGCACGTCCTACAGCAGCTGCCTCGACCTCTGTTTCGTTTCCAGAAACCTCCTGTCTTCCGCATGTTGGTGCACAGATTTGGACACTCGCGGCAGTGACCACCTTCAAACCTATGTTCAGTTCAGGTGGTTTCGCCGCACGCACACACGCTACATCCGTCAAACAGACTGGACACTGTTCAAGGCATATGTCAAGTCTGGCTGTGAGCACACGACGGATCCATCCGAAGTAGAGAACATCATTGCTTCTTCACTACGTGACACAACCAAACAGGTTAACCTACCGATGCAGAGATCAGCAGTTGACTCCCAATAAGAGGCCCTTCGTGCAATCCGTCGCCGTGCCGAACGCCGATACAGACGAACGAAGTCGCCTTCAGACCTTTCCGCCTGTCGTCGAGCTCAACGACTTGTTCTTCGGCATCTTGACAAGATTGACAGGCAACGTTGGAGATTGTTCTGTGGATCTCTGGACCCCAGGCAACCTTCATCTAAGATCTGGTGGGTGGTACGAAGTTTGCAGACAACTCCCCAACAACGTCAATCATTTCAAGCTGTTGCTCTACATCAGGGACGGACAAAGTTGAGATAGCCAGTGAATACTGTAGCCTCATCATGGACACTACTGATGGTCTTGCCACTAATGATCCTCTTACTACCGTTGCGCCTCCATCGTCTGACGAGCGCCTTGATGTACGTTTTGCAATTGCAATACATGAGCTTGACGCTGCGATTTCTGCCTCCCGCCGATCATCGGCACCAGGACCTGACGGAATCACGTATGCTGCACTCAACCATCTTGATACAGAAGCACGACGTATCCTGTTATCTTATTATAACACCTCATGGCAGTGAGGAGAAGTCCCAACTCTTTGGAAATGCAGTCGCATTATTGCATTGCTTAAACCGGGGAAGTGTCCTTATGCACTTTCCTCCTACAGACCAATCGCTTTAGCCAGCTGCGTCGAAAAAGTGATGGAAAGAATGGTACTGTCAAGATTAGAGTGGCTTTTAGAGAAGAACAACTTCTTTCCTGAATTTATGAACGGCTTCAGAAGAGGCCGATCTGCCATTGATGGTGTGGTCGACTTGATCACCAGCGTTAAAGAGGAAAGAAGCCGACACAGACTAGTGTCGGCGGTATTCTTAGACATTAAGGGTGCCTACGATAATGTGCTGCATTATGCGATCCTTGACGCACTGGAAGATTTCGACATCGGTGGATGACTGTACGCTTGGATTTTTAGCTACCTTAGGGACCGCACCATTTACATGACGACAAATAGCGGAGACACCAATCGATATAAGGTTCATCGTGGTGTTCCCCAAGGAGGAGTTCTCAGCCCAATCCTATTCAATGTCACAATGATCGGCCTAGCAGCAGAACTTCCCAGCACGGTGAAGATCAGTGCATACACTAATGACATATGCATACGGGCATCTGGAACTACTCGTTCGCAATTACGAGCTCGACTACAGCGTGCAGTGACGATCACATACAAATATCTACGACGTCAAGGGCTCACTCTTTCAAACGACAAATGTGCAGTGCTTGCGTTCACGCGCAAGCATATGTCGAAATACCCGATATCTATTAATGGGACAGCGATACCTGCTGTAACGCACCACAAGTTTCTTGGGGTTGTCGTACACAAAGATCTATCGTGGACGAGGCATGTCGCAGTACTTAAATCTCAATTGAAGAGCTTTGCTCTCGTTCTTCGCCACGTAGCAGGAGCAAGATGGGCCCGTCAGAATCATCGCTACTTCGATTGTACAATGCTCTATTTGTAGGATACATTCGATACAGCATGCCGGTGCTCTCCAATATGAGACCTAGTTGTGTGAAGACGTTAGAGAGTGTTCAAGCTCAATGCTTACGAAGATGCTTGGGTCTACCGCGCTGTACTTCAACAAATGGGACAATCACAGAGGCTCGGGCTTGTCCCATCAGTGTATACATGCTCTGCGAGCCACTTAGAGTTCACCTCTGATTGCTGAGCAGACAAAGACAGCACCCGCTGTCAGTACTACCCGCCACTCACCCAGATTGCAGTTTCTCAAGAGTAATATCGCGGCATGAAAACATTATACCATCAAGGTTTTCTCCGCCAAATGCTCCTGCAGTGCCTCCATGGGTCCTGCCTAAACCACCTGTTTCTTTTACGATACCTGGAATCACGAAGAAGTCGCTCATTTCTTCTGTTGGCCTCAGACAGCTGACCCTATATCACATTTATACAACGTACAGTGATTCTCTACAGGTGTACACCAATGGATCCACCACGCTAAACACCTCCGCCGCAGCCTTTGTCACCCCAGACATGGATATCACTCGACAAGTCAACGTGGACCATAAAACCACATCAACCTCCGCAGAGCTTGTCGCTATCCGGGAGTCAATAAGATTTATTTCCGGAGAGCGACCTCGAGCCTCGACGAATTTTTGTGATGCCAAACCCGCTTTGCAAACCATTATTTGCATCATAAAGCAAGGTCCGTATTACAGCTTGGCAATAGAAATCACAGAACTTGTTCAGGTTGCTTCAACAAATGGTCATCTTATAACTTTCCAGTGGATTCCCGCTCATTGCGGCGTGATGGGAAACGAAGAGGCAGACGCTGAAGCTAAAAATGGCTTAAGCAGTGCCCCTGAAGTACGCATTGCGTTTTCACGAGCTGACACGAACGCCGTGCTTCGCTGCGTGATGCGCAGCTACACACTTCAGGACTGGACCGAACCGGAACGGCGACACCAGCGACTTCACAAATGGGACCCGGAAATGAGGTTCCGCATGCCTCCTAAATTGAAACGGCCACTCACAAGTATGATCCACTGCATTCGTCTTGGTGTAGCGTACACCAGACGTTACGCACATATCATCGGTCGCAGTGACACCTGTCCTAATTGTGAACACTATGATGTGCCAGAAACACTTGAGCACATATTTTGTGTCTGCCCAGCATACGCACGTGAACGATAAACACTGATTTCTTCTACTGAACTATATGCCAGTAGGTCATTAACTGATGAGACCATGTTGGGCCCTTGGCCAGACACCAACAGTACAACTGCGGTAACAAGAGCAGTTATAACCTTTTTGGAAACAACTGGACTATGTGCTCGGCTATGAAATGTGTCTCAGCTAGAAAGAACACTACATACTCACCTCTCTATCTCACCATCGTCATTCATGAATCTTTCTTTTCCCCTTTCCCTTCCCCCAGTGTAGAGTAGCAGGCTAGAGCAAGCTATCGCTCAGGCCGACCTCTCTGCCTTTTTGTAAACTTACCTCCTACATGTACAGTAATATTAACACATAAATCTGTATCCATTGTGCAAAAATCAATGCTGAAAAACAACACTTTCTTGTGGCACTTTACTGATTTTTGTGGAAATGTAGAAACTCATCAAACGTCCTCAGCGGGACACGATATGAAAAATTGTACAAATCAAATTTTCTTTCTTTGACAAAAAAATGAGGCCAAATTTGAGTATTCATGGTTCTCCTGAGGCGGCGACTACATGTGTTGACTAACTACTAGAAGCGAGCATGGGTACGCCATCTATCGGTTGGTCAAACCCTTCCTTGCTCGGTCGCGATAAGGCTGGATTGGCCACTCTTTACGAAAGCATACATTTATTTATGAATTCACGCCGGCCGTACGATGGCAATACATCACACACTGCTTCCTAGGAAACGCGCGTATAACTCATCTACTACGGTATCTTTTCTAGTGCTTTATATCTCTACGTGTATTTGCGACTGCGATTGTGGCTTTCTTATCCGGCTTTATTGTCTCGCGCACTCAAGCTTGGGCCGGATATGGTATGAATCGGATGTGAGAGAAGTGCACATGGCGTCACCGCTACGAAAAACGTTGCCACGCTCCGTGTTCAAAGGCATTGTTACGCCTGCGAGTCCACACCGAACGTCAATGCGTCTCAAAAAGGCAATCTGTGTCAAGGCCAGCAATCGAGCCCGCCTGACGTGATCGACTCAACGACGTCATCAAGCGGCGGCGCCGGTCTGTCACGCAACGCACCGCGAGCTCCCTCAGCCGACGAGCCCGTTGAAGTAATCGGTGCCTTCCAATCTGGCGAGTCTTACGCGATGCGTGGGAACGTCACTCGTCCTTGGCTGCAACTACGCGCAGCAATCGGCGCCTTCCAGTCTGGCGAGTCTTACGCAATGCGTGGCAACCTCCCAGTCCTTGGTGCAACCACGCGCAGCGGCGGGGCCCCATTGGAGGATCCTGACTTCACGGCCAGCGGCACTTCCTTGTTGGACATTTGCTTACTCTAAGTATCCACCCGGTGCCTACAAAAATTGGCCGAATATTCACGGAGCGAATGATGGATATGATGGATAGTGGGGCGAAGCATCCATCCGTTCATTCGTTCTTGCATCCGTCCATCCATGCGTGTGTCTGTGTGGCCGCCCGTGCCTCCATCTGCCCGTCCGTGCGTGCGTCTGTTCGTGCCTCCGCACGTTCATCTGTGCGTCCGTCCCTGCTTTCGTCCATGCATCCGCTCCTGCGTCCGTCCATGCGTCCATCCGTCCGTTCAGCCATCCGTGCGTCCATCCATGCATCTGTCTGTGTATCCATTCGTCCACCTATTCAACACTCGAAGTAACCATCTCGCATCTTTTTTTTTAGGGGTTAAGCTCCTTATAGCGGCACTTGTTCGTCCCTCGAAGCCGTTGTAGTGTGTAACAAGTATAACATTTTGACCTCCAAGGTGGTGCCGGTGAGAGATTTCTTCTGTGCGTTGTTGAACAATAAACAATAGTGCTCATTGTATATGCCAATGGCTGCTAAAAAGGAACGAGAGACAGGAGCATTTGGCTTTTAGTTAACACGCACGCTGTGAATTTTTTATTGTTCAACAACGCACAGAAGACAAGAAAGGGTTGCTACGTTATACTCGCTGGGAGTAACCTCCTTAGTTTTAAAAAGGTTTAGTGAGCGTTGAGCCGCAGTGCCATGAATACAATGAACTAGTATATACCATGAACTCGAGGTGGTTAAAGGTGGTAAGTAGATACGAAGTGCAAGCCGTAAGAAAGTGTGCGTGTGCCATCTCTCGTTTAGCCCTTGGAATGTCCGCTGGATGGCGGTGCATATGCGGAATATGCAAGCCAAGGTACCCCGAATTCGGCATGAGGATACAGGACTGCCAGTATAGGCCATGGACAAACACCTAGCAGACCACATGCGTAAACTGTACGATTTCAGCAATGGCGATACAGAGATCATAATAACTGACGGTAACCCCATCAATGAATACTGCCTGAGCAACAAGGTGAAATGGGAAGAGACCCGTCCAGCCCTGGACCGTGCGATTAAACGCATAGGAGCACACACCACCCGAAAGCTGGACGGCATAGCTGCGAGGCTGCTTAAATGCTTAGGAGACGAGGCCAGGCAGAAGCTGGCAGATATCTTCTCAGGCATCATGGCAGTAGAACCAATACCAGAGGATTGGCGATGTGGCCGAGTGATCCTAGTGCCAAAGAGAGGAGGATATGCAGGGTTGCTACGTGAGTACAGATCCCTCACAGTAACCAGCGTGCTATACCGAACTTTCGCACAAATCTTAAAGACGTGGATGGGCGGCTGGGCAGAACACGACAACAAATTGACGGAGCTGCAGAATGGTTTCCGCAGCGGACGGCACCTCGACGACAATGTATTTGTGTTCACCCAGGCTATCGAGATAGCACGAAAGGAGAACAGAGGACACTTGTACACTTGTATTCTCGACGTCACGAAGGCATATGATAGCGTACCGCATGAACCTTAGTTTCACTGCATGACGCAGATTGGCATGCCGAGGACATGGGTTAGTCTGCTGCGATGGCTGTACATGGACAATACGGTGGTGGCGTGTTTTGCCGAAACCCAAGCCGAACCAGTGACGGTAAAGCGGGGTCTCAAACAGGGATGTCCATTGTCGCCACTGCTGTATATGCTGTATACGGCCAGCCTCGAGAGGGCGCTGGTGACGGATGGAGGTGGATTCTCTCTTGCCCACTCATGTGGCGGAGCACCAGTGTCCTGGAGGCTTCCAGGCCTGGTATACGCGGATGATATTGCCCTGATGGCTGACAGTTTGGGTGACCTGCAGCATGCACCTTGTTTCATTACCGGCAAATCACCTAAGCAAACTTGGACTCTGCTTCAATACCAAGAAATTAGCGGTGCTGGTGTTTGCAGGCACAGATATAACTGCGGCAGTGTTGCTGCCGGAAGGTGGGCAGATTCCATGGAAGGAAGAGTACAGATACCTCGGTGTCCAACTCAGTACATCAGGGCAAGTTATACACATTCACGAAGAAAACATTCGCCAAACATCACGCAAAGCGGCGAACGTCATGCGCAAACGAAGTCTTTAGGGCTGTAACCGATTCCTGCTGGTTCGTGAAATGTGGAAGTGCGTGCATGTCCCATGCTTGTCGTTTGCCAATGCTGTACTAACCTTCCAACCAGGAACCAAACAGTGGCTGGAATGAGGGCAGTGGGAGGTAGGTCGACTGGCCTTGGGATGCCATGGACGAGTTGCTATAGAGGCCATTCAAGGAGACGTTAGATGGTCTTCATATGAGGCCCGAGAAGCCAGGAGCAAGATAGGCTACGACGGCCGCCTGCATCTCATGAATGACAACAGGTGGGCAAGACGCTTGTTCCGATACACCAGCCTGACTGGAATAACGGCCCAGTGAACTGCGCGGGTGTACACCCTGCGCCAAAAGTTTGGTTTCTTCGTGAAACCCGTGAAGGCAAGCACAGAGTGCGGATGGGCCCGTGCCGTCCAAGAACAGGTATGGGAGGAAGAGAATGAGCAGTGGCGGAGGGCGATGCGTTCCAAGGCAACCTTGACGGTATATTGAAGTTGCAAGAATGAAATAGAAAATGAGCGCATGTACGACAACAATGGCGGTAGTGGCCTTCGGTTCAAAGCGCGGGCTGGGGCACTACGAACCCTTGTGTACCGTCGTCGATTCGACGAGAATACCGATGACACGAGTGCGATGTGCCGGGTGTGGGGGAAGGAAGAAGAAACCATCCCCCATTTAGTGCTATGCTGTACGTGTTTGGGCCCACACCAACGAAAGGGCACCACACTGCCCGAGGCTCTGGGGTTTGTTCACAAAGATGACCCGGGGCCACCCACAGGCGATGGAGTGGCTGGTTCAGTGAACTATGCGGCAGTGCGCACCACTAAAACAAGACTGGTGCAGTGGTGGCGCACGACGCAGCGGTAATATTTATGTGGACAAAATTGAAGGTGTGCAGATTCGAGTGTGTACGCCTTTGGTGTGTTTTGATTATTTACTTTTTAAGTATTTTTTTACTCTGGCTAGGGCATGTTAATCTGGCCCGCCGGATACAAAGGGATCAGCCTCAAATCGTCATCATCATCATCATCATATGATAAAGAGATGCGTGATGGTGGTACTTGGAGCGTTGAATAGATGGATGAACGGACACACAGACAGATGCATGGACGGGCTCACGGATGGCTGCACCGACGGATGGACGCATGGACGGACGCAGGGGCGGATGCATGGACGGACGCAGGGGCGGATGCATGGACGAACGCAGGAACGGACGCACAGATGGACGTGCGGACGCACGAACAGACGCACGCACGGACGGGTGAATGGACGCACGGACGGTCACACAGACAGACGCATGGACGGACGGAAGCAAGAACGATTGGACGGACGGATGCTTCGCCCTACTCTCCATCATTCACTCCGTGTATATGCTGCCATTTTTTGTGTTGTTCACTTCCCGTATTATTAGGGGTGAAGCTACTCATGCGGTGGGCCGTGCGTCCGCGATGTAGTAGTAGCAGTAGTAGTAGTAGTAGTAGTAGTAGTAGTAGTAGTAGTAGTAGTAGTAGTAGTAGTAGTACGCGCGCACTTTCTTACGGCCTGCGCTTCGTGTCTAGTTCCCACCTTTCACTGCCGCTAGTTCATGGTACTGTGGCCCCACCTTGCTGAACATTGCTAAAACCAAGAAGGTAGCACGGCCCAATGAATTTAACGTGGCAACCTTTTTCTGCTGAGATAGTGCTCAAAGTGCGTTCTTCTGTTAATAGTTTCTGTAGTAAGTATCAAACTCAAGGCAAATTTTATTAGAGAATAAATCACCGGTACTCGGCTCTGTTGGTTAGTTCATGATAAACAACTCACTTTTTATTTAGGATTAACGTGCGCGGGTTTCCTCCTCAATTTTAAAGAGTGTGCGCGTGCCGTTCCTCTATAGTCCGGCTGTGGAGGTGGCTACCTACTACGACTACTACTACTACTACAGCAACAACTACTACTACTAATACTACTACGACGACGACGGCTGCTATTACTAGAACAACCACTACTAATACTACTACTACTACTACTACTACTACTACTATACTCGCTTGCTCGGCGAGCGAGTAGTAGGCGATTACTGTAGCCTGCGCCAAATATAGTCGCGCACAATGCTTGATATGTTGTCAGTGGACTACGCACTACAGGCGTGAGCCGAGAAGGAGTGCAATCTTGCAGCGCTTGTCTACCGGCCACAACTCATTATCTTGCTAACCATACACGACGCGAAAAGCGAACGTGCTTTCTGCCCCTGTCAGTTGATGGTGCTGTAGACAGCCACCGCAGAGCGCAGGCCACGCGTTCGCGTGTTCCCTTTCATAAAGGACGGCAGTGTACATTGCTCCTCGATTCATCGTAAGTGAATGTTTGAGATACCCTGGGACTGCGATTATAGGATTTTTCCGAGTAAAGATGCAACATCGTCGCTTTAAATGTAATTGTCCCTGTCCGCAAATGTAGCCGCCTCTGTTCAACCGGCTTATAGGGTTACCAACAATCCCGGATTTCGCGGGACTGTCCCGACTTCTCATACAACGTCCAAAGTCCTGCAACGTTCCGGTCGGGACACTTATGTGTCCCGGCTTTGCTCCGAACCGTCCATTTAGGAGTTATTATGTGATCCAACGCACGCTAAACAACGTGCGTGACACTAATTAGTGTGAACTTCGCACGAATTGCACGCACAAAGTGACGAAGAAATGTTAAGGTGGCTGCGAAGAGCTTGAGCCATTTGAGCAAACTTTTCGGATACATTTTTTTAGCGATAAGAAATGTTGTGAGTGGCACGTAGCCAGGTACCACTTCAAGAGGTCGCTATATAGTAAAGAAGGAATGGGTTTGTCTGGAAGATTCCGGCATGAAATGGGCCGATTTCGCTGACTCCCTGGGGCAATGAGTGGGCGATGCAAGAATAAGTGGGCAATGTACCTATGTTGCTCAGAAACGCATTGAGAGTAAAACAATGCAAGTGTACAGTATGGTTCACTGTTAAAGGGAACACTCGGCTACACACCACCAATATTCTTGGCCCTCTAAGAGCAAGTGGTTTAAGAAACAATCTTCATGCAAGTCATTATTCTGTTAAGAGGAGTCAGAACTTTTAACCACCAGTAGTCTTATGCATATCTAAGCCGCCATGATTCTGTAAGATAGCGAAATGTAAACATGCTGCTCACGCAGGTGTTCCTTTTCACAGTGTACCCATCTGTACATGCGACACTATTAAAGGCAAGTAATCCTTTATGGAGACACTATTATCTCGCAAAGTTACTCATCGTCAGAGCGGCTCTCTATTCATCGTGTGCGTAAAGAGAACTCATTCTTGAGTGGACATTTATATTCGTTTCACGGGTGCCTTACGAGGCATAGCATGTCACCTTTAAATGCTCTGCTACGTTGGCGTATCACGAAGAGAAAAAAAAAGAGGACTCTATCAAAAGCAACATGCGACGTGCACTCCAACATAGCTCAAGCCGAATAGAAGATGTCGCTGTGACTGTCAGTGTAACTTTAGTATTTTCAAACGACCGCCAGCGAGAGCATTTCGGTTATTTTTGTTATTACCATTGTGCAACGTCTTTTACGTGGACACAATTGTAAAGCACGCTCATGTTTGACATATACATCGTACGCGTGCTTCTCAGGTATTTCGTTGATGCCTCCTTAACCAGTTTGCAGTTGCGCAAAAGTGTATCTTGTTTCTTCAGTATCGTGGTCTTCGGATGTAATTGGCCCCAACTGGTTGTTTTGAGATACCAATATCTTATGAATGAACAATCAGTTCTAAGTAAAACTGTGATTCTGTGCGTTTACCAGTTATACGAGCCTCTGTACTTTCACAACCAAGTTCTTTATTTTCTGCCTTGTAGCGGTGCAGACAGTGGAGGCGCAGAAAAAGCTGTCAGCGACGGCTTGACCAAGCCACGACACCCTTTTGCTTGGCATCGGCTTCACAGCAAGGCTCATGAATCAACATTATTAAAATAGTGTAATCACAAATATATGAATATTGACAAATAAAAAAGAGCAACAGAAAGAGATTATACAAAGAGTGCAGATAATATCCACATTGGATACACAAAGGCATGGCTGTAAAAAATAAACAAATTACATGCTAGCATATACATAACACTCAAAGTACTTTATAACATGCTTTCGTACACACCATCATCGGGCCGCTAACATCATTTCGCTATAAGGCAATCGGATTGTAACTATTGAAGTCGATTGAACTCGATTTCTTTTGACTTAAAACGACACGCTATGTCCTAAAGTGACGCGAGCGTATTGCGGGTAAGCCCTGTTTCTGTTGTGCACTCCTCCGCTCATATATATATATATATATATATATATATATATATATATATATATATATAGAGAGAGAGAGAGAGAGAGAGAGAGAGAGAGATCCGGCAAGTGAGTGACGAATTGGCTTTTCCCATGATATTGCACCTCCTTGCTGCAATTTCCTCGCGGCATGAGACGACTCACTGCGACAGCTGGCATCATGCAGTAGAACCCAGCCTGCTTGCCGCCAGCGATAAATGAGCGCATGCGGAACTTTTCTTCGCTAGCTGCTATTGGCAGGCGGGCGCTCCTATACTATAGCTGCCTCTTTTTAGATCCTGAACGCACAGGAAAAGGAGTATTGCACGTAGCTTAATTTGAATCCTTTCAGGGCATATCCGTTCGAAAAGCTATATTCGAACCGCCTCAGCCGATCATCCCCACTCAAAGTATACAGATGTTACATTAAGAGCAGCGTTCTCAAGGCTTAAATAGGCAGGCATGATGGTATCAAACTTTATGCAGGTGACAACGTTAGTAACAGAATAAAACACGCTAATGTCTAGAACTGAAAGCTTGTTTAACAACCTCACGCCCAAGCATTTTCTAATCAGGAACCAGCAAAACACTCGCCTTCTTAACGTTTACATATGCATGCGTGTTTATGGAGCAACTGAGCTGATATGTGCAAGTTGTAATCTGTGAAATGTCGTAAGTTGGGTAGTATACGCTCATTCATGAATATTGTGCTCATCGACACCGATACTCGACGGGCTATCATCAATAATTTAGCTATTTCGTTCATGTGGCGTGATTCTCACTTGTTTTATGGGCTTATTCAAGCCCAAGTTGACTGTTCCGGTCAAGGAGAACCAGATACAAACTTTCCTTCTGAATACCGACGATATTGAGCGGTATATATTTTAGCCGCAGTATAGATATATATATTTTGAGAATTTCGGTGTCATGACTACACTGGAGCAGGCCCGACCATATTGTCAACAGCAAGAAAACTGCGTTTTCCTCAGTTTCATTATAAAGTGAGCATGGCTCTTTCAGCATAAAAAAAGATAAAAACGGTACTTTTTCTTACACCGTGGTTGCGAGCGGAATAGCAACGATAATCGAGAGCAGGAAATTGAGATAGATGTAAATGATTAAATTGTGTTCAAGTGGAAATTGTACCCAGACCTATTGCGTGACAACGAGGTTTTCAATAATACAAAGTCACACCATAGCTCGAAACATTTTTGCAAACGAAACCCGATCTATAAATCGCATCTAGTGGGAAGTGCCGTAACGCACTAAGTATTTGTGGCAGAATCGTAGAATCTTCACATGTTTCGGTTGCTTTCTCTCTTTTTTCTTTTGCTCTGTTGGGGCTAAAACTACTTTTGAAACTTTTCGCTCAAGGCCTAATGTTCACTATTTTGATGGAATAAACATTTATTAACTCATATTTCGTACGTCGAGTCGAAGCACGTGTTTGTTAGCATGTGCTTGTTTTTAAATGCGAAGCATTTCTTAGCGAACTTCGGCGACTTTGAGCGTATCTATCTATCTATCTATCTATCTATCTATCTATCTATCTATCTATCTATCTGTCTGTCTGTCTGTCTGTCTGTCTGTCTGTCTGTCTGTCTGTCTGTCTGTCTGTCTGTCTGTCTGTCTGTCTGTCTGTCTGTCTGTCTGTCTGTCTGTCTGTCTGTCTAGCCGCCTACGACTTTTAGCTCTCCTGGCCGTTTCAATATTGGTATCGATAACGAACTTTCTATAGCATAACATGACTGTATGAAGAACATGTTGACTAGTCATAACATGAAAATTATGACATGTATCTCATGAATACCATGACATACATTTCATGGTCCTGCAGCTCTTCCGGTGGTTTCGTTCACATGGCATGTTGCAAAACTGGTATTGTATGACATGATTGCATGGCGAACACAAGCGACAGACCCTAACATGAAAATAATGACATACGTTTGATGTAACAACATGACCACGTTCCACACTCATGATGCGCTTACGGCTGTTACGCTAGCGTCACATATACCAAATTTGGTATAACGGTACGTGAATGGATGACGAAGGTAAGTGACTGGTGCAAACAAGAAAATCATGAGATGCGTGTCATGTAATAACATGAATACATGCCACGCTCATCATGCACTCGTTGTCGTTTCGCTAGCTTTACATGTACCAAACTCGGTATTACGTGACGCCAATGGATAACGAAGGTATGTGACTGGTGCAAACATAATCATGAGGTGCGTGCCATGTGAGAACATGACTACATGCCACAGTCAAGGTGCCAATACATTTCGACATGACGCGGTGCGCGTGCTCGCCAGCGTTCATTTCGTTCATTTAGTTGCCGCGCCAGGCGCCGGTCCTGTCATATACTCGCAGGCGCGCGCCGCGCTGCGTTGCTTTGACGCATGCGCGTTTTAGCGCGTCCCGCGTCCCTCCATCAAGAAAAAAGGGAGACGCAGTGTTGTCCGGGTAACGCATCGGCGCGAAATGCAGTATGTCGCATTTCGCGTCAGTTGCGGTCGGGCTGCGCCGACGGACGCTGGTCGCGCCTGGCGTAAAACTATGGAGTGCTAGCGTTTTGCTAACGTAGCGTCGCTCAGCACAGCGTGGGCACGCGTCAACGCTACAGTGGAGTATATTGGGCCCTTCATGATGCGCTCCCGGCCGTTTTGGTGTTACGTGACATCAATGAATGATGAAATATGTGACTGGTGCAAACAAGATAATCTTGACATGCGTGTCGTGTAAGAACATGACACCATACCACGCTCATAGCATGCTTGCGGCTGTTTCGGTAGCTCAATATATACTAAATTTGGTATCACGTGACGTGAATAGACGACGAAGGTATATACGATACATCCAAACATGATAATCATGACACCTAAGTCATGTACGGCATTATTTACCTTCACCTCGTAATATTGTGCTGATCTAAAGTGACATATCTAAATTCCTCGTTCGTGCTTCGCATCTGATCCATTTCCACTGTGCCTAGATTCTGCCAATTTTTTTATAGTAATGCTTATTGTAATTACAGACCGTTCCATGTTTCTGGCTAATAGTTTTCATGAAATTCGGGGTGTATTTTTCTGAGCATAGTCTTTTTTTAAGAAATTGGGCGTTTATAGGACTTTCTTTCGGGTACATTCTAGAGTTATCCGAAATTCTCGCTTAAAATTTTGCATTTTAAGTTGTTACATGTGTTCGAATTTTTTTATTTTTATTCAAAACAAGTCGTGTTGTTGGTGATAATCCTGTTTTAACGTCATTTCATTTTTTCACCTACTTTCAGTTTATCCTGTTAATAACGCTGTTTATGTATACTGCTGTCACAGCCACTGGATGAAAAGCGCTCTTTCATCCAGCGGCCGTGCTGCTGTTCACTCGTAAAAGTGAGCATTTTTTTCTTTGTGTGTGTGCGTGTGTGGGGGGGGGTGGAGGGGGGGTCAGGAGCTTGGCTAGTGGCTTCTCTCATCCCTTTCTCATCTTTGTGATGAAAAATAAAGGACCTACTATTATAATTATTCTCAATACATCGAAACATTAGATGCGAAAACGCATTAACACGCTGAGTGTATTTTAGATGTCCGGATGGTTTCAACACACAAATACGTATGCATACAAGCACAAACACTTGAACACAAGACGCCTACTTTTCTTGATATTAAGACATTTTGTGGTAAGAAACGCAAGCATGCTGTACGAGGTTGCTGCCGCTGATCGAAATCCACTCTTTTCAATTCGTCGTCGCCAGCTTTGAAAACACCCTTTGAACGTTGCACTGCCCTTGCAAAATCAGAACTTATCAAATAAATTCGAGTTCTCAAAAGATTACGGGCGAGTGTTTATTGGATTATGTCGGATTTATGCGAAAACACGGCGCAATAATACTGTCGTAACTTATATCTACGTCTTTCACGATGTTTCTTTTTTCCTTATTCAGCCCGCCTGCTCAATGTGCGGATCACAGTTTCTATGAAGGAAGGAGCTTATTTCACTAAATATAAGAAATATATACACGCACACCCAGGCCCAGAGATGCCCTACCATCTAGAATGGCTATTCATTAATTATCTCTTCATCTCAAATCGACGAAGCAATTCACGAAAAATATTGCAATACCCTCACTAAACCCATTCATTTAGTAGTTCCTTTTTCACAAAAACTATAGAGGAATGGAACCATCTGCCGGACAATATCGTTAATGAAACTGATAATAAAACTTTTTTTATTCCCCGTAACAACGCCCACAATATTGCTGCCATTAGGAATGGTTTGTCATGTCGAAGCGTTCAGGTGTTTACATTGTATCACTGTGACGCTGTTTATAGCTTGTGTCATTCGCCTATATTGAAGTGTTTTTTTCTATTTAAGGTGTCTTGGGTATTCTTGTATTTGTTGTAGCTATTATATTGATTGCGAGTTATATAATGACAGTATGCCGACGTGTATCACCGCTACGCAATGCCTTATGGTGATGTAGGTGAAGTGTAGATAAATTTTAAAAAATAACTCTATCTCTTTCTGGTTGAGCGCTTGCAGACGCACCATATGGAAAGCCGTTCAGATGGCTTATGCTTACAATAACATCCCTCTTTCGCTTTAGTTGAATGACTGATGCACAATTTGCATCCATTTAAGCACAGAATGGCACTGCGCCTGCTGCGGTGCTCCGCAAGTTATTTGCAGGACGTCACAATTGCGTCAGTGCGCACATGGCCTATCTTTGACGCATCTTCCCATCTGTCCGACGCATTAATCTCCGCAAGAACACGTGCATGAGCTTGTGCTTTAATCAGTTTAATTAGTTACGTGCATTTCAACCTCTACAATGCCACCTTAGACTATGTGGCAACGTGAGAATTAATTCAGCACATGCGCCACCCCCTGAAAAATAGCGATATGAACCTGCCTTCCATTCTTTTTTTACAAGGTCATGGAGTACGATGTCATTAGACTGAGCGTGTTTTTCTTTTGTAAACTTTGCGGAATTATCACGAAACAATAGTTCATTATTTTTAGTTATACAATTATCTACAGTTTACCATCAAAATGTAGCATGAAAATGCTCTTGAGTACCTCAAGTTCACCTCAAAAAGCAGGTACTGAAAGACATACCTCTCAGCAAAGGTCTCAAACACGCGGAAACACTTCGCCTAACGGCGGTTAGCTAACGTAAATGACTGGAGCAGCTGTATGCATAGACTCCCTTTAGGTTGGACAGTGATGTTCGTACTGCTCCAGTGTGAGGTTACCACTGATCATATATTGGCTGCGCCTATGCGGAATTATTAAGTGAATGCCACCTATCATAATTACATAAAGCCACACCCGCTTGCTCTCACATAAAAGGTTCAACCGATCTATACAGATATCGTTCGATATCAAATGCAACAGCTGCACTTCTCACGACCTCGCCGCGCCATATACTGCTTATTGCCTCGTTCAGCAGTGCCGCGTAAGGCACTCTTCGAAGGCCTGACCACACGTACGCTTCAGTCGAGTTTGTCCGTCTGTATGCAGCGCCAGAATGCATAGCCTAGAGGATAAAAGAAGAAACCTTGAGGCGGCATCGGTAAAAATGGAACGCGACGCGCGCGTCTCGCACCCTGCATCTGTGAGCAGATTGTGCTCTGTATACATTGGGGACGCGAGCACGCGTCTCATTTCTGCGTGCCCCTAACGGCGAATGTCAGAAACATTGAGACGGGACAGTGCGAGCAACGCAGCTCCCTCTGGTCAGCGTGCGGTGCCTATACCAACGCGTCGCTTTTTGACGTGGCGTTGCGCCCTCTCCCTTGCGGAGATTGAGGGCGCGTGGCTACGTGAAGCTGTGCACTCTCTCTCTCAATTGGGAGAGGGTGCGGCACCACGTCGGAACGTGTTGCACGCTTGCGCTCTGCGACGCGTTCGTGTGGTCAGGCCCTTATCTATTTAGAAGCTTAGGCGCGTGGCGTGTCTCGAGTTCGCGCGCACTGACGTCGATAGTCTCAGCAGTGCACCGGTGCTTCGGTGTCGTATGTGGCTGTCAAAGCTAAACAATGGAAGGTGGGCTCGGCGAACACTTCATACGAGCGGTGCACACGCGCTTGTGTGTCAGCGACACCCGCCCCTCTCCTTGGCAGGACAGGCTCGCCACTTCGCGGCGGGGGTCGATGTTTTCTTATGTAACCCCGTGACCGACATTGTACACCTAATTAGGCAGGCAGGAGACGTCTGCTCTCCCGAGTACCTCGTTCTTTTCGAACGTGCTAGCGGTGACACGAAGACGGACAGCTCGAGGTCGGCTCGAAAAGCTGAACTTGCATGCGTCAGTGACGGTCGCGCCACGAAACCTGCGTTCTCTTGACTGTTTTATGACGCGTTTAGAAGTGTGCGGACGCCAGTGCCAGGGACTCCTCGGAAGCGAGTACGCGTGGGGGAGGCGTAAACCGTGAGATAAAGGAGTCGAAAGGAAAAAGTTTATTTTTATGTACTTTAAAAAGCTGAAGTTTAGAAAGGTAGAACTTTCCAAACAACAGACTTTTATTGGTTTTGAAAGTTCTAAGCGGAGGTGTAGACCAAAAATTTTTCGGAAAAGGGACGGGGAGGGTACCTCTTTAGGATGGCTATTTTTCGCTATGTGTGTTATAGCAAAAAAAAAAAAAAACAGGAAGGAGGAAGGGGAGCACGGGCCCGATGTGCCGTATCCTGGCTACGCCACTGTTTCAAAGGTTGTGGGCTCGTATCCTACTGACGCGGAGTGTGATTTTAAATGCCTTCACTACTGCTCCGAAGAGACAGTAGCTCTGCAATGCCCTCTATCGACTGGACCATCAGACTCTTTCGCAGGAAAGAAGCCTGCGCTACCAACCAGACTTAATGTCGCAGATGAAGGCTGTGTAAGCCCTCCTGCGCTTTTTACGTTCCAAAGGTCTCTCTGGACGACTGTGATAGGGACGTCCAGCATATGTGTTCATGCGTATTCTTTTTTTTCCTTATTTATTTTATCTCTCCTTATATCATCTTTCCGACCCTTATTTCCCCACCACACTACAGGGTAGCAAACCAGTTCTTCCACTAGGCTAACCTCCCTGTCGCTTCCTTTTATTTATTTCTCTCTCTAAACACAACAAATAATGTATCCGGAGTTTAGTTGGCTTAAATGCCTGTTGGTTTCATTAGATGTGTCTAACAAACACCACGACTGCATCGGACAATCCCCTTTCGTTAGATAATCAATGATATTTTCTGTGAAATTTATGCATGGGCTATGTACGTTGATGTGCCATGTATACATCCTTGTTGTTAATCTTTGTTATTATCGGCAAATGTGTAGATCTAACTGAAGATGGAGCATATCTGGATGTTTACTGACGATGCCACATAGACTGTTCTTTTGTTTGGCACAACGATATCAAAATCGACATTCTCTATGGGTACACTCACTGTTCTATGGGCTTAGGTGAGTTGTACGGATACCCCGTATTGTGTGCTCGGCCGCCTGTACAGCTGGAGTCAATGCGTCGCATGCATGCCTACATTTTATTTATCTGAAGATGTTTTGGAGTGGCAGCGAGTTCGCCGTTTTGCACTACTTATCATGCTTACTTACAGGCGACATTAGTTCTTAATTACTTGTCGTCTTCGTCAGTGCGCCATTTGGCAATTGCAGTTCCTCGATTTATAGATAAGATATTCTTTATTTTCATTTCATTTTGTACAATAGTGCAGACAGTAGTCCAAGCAGGAGAGGATGTACATAGACCAAAAAAAAACAAGAAAGATCATAACTTGCTGCGTAGCAAGGGTGAAGATGTTTATGAATTCCACTCTGAGATTGTTCGAAGGAAGAATGAATATTTATATCAATTAGTTCTTGCGAATACAGGTTTGATGCAATGGCTGCGCTTGCGACGTACGCGAGGCTAGACCTATGTGTTTCTGAAAGTAGTCGTCAGATATGAATGCTGTCTCTTTTTCTTTTTTGACGTTATTTAAGAGTTATCAGGTGATTGCTTTAAATCATTCAATAATTCATTGTTTCCATTAATATATGGTATGTAGAAGATGTTGGCACTTCTGTACGGCACCAGCTACTTGCTCTCATGGACGATAGGATAAGTGCAAACATCAAAGCCGTGAAAGCAAGTCATAAATAACAACCAGGCAGAGTTCATATCAGTTCGATCACATAACAGCATGATGAATTATTGCCTTTTGTATGCAGTAGAATGACGAAATCTTTAGCGCGAGCGTGGTGGAAAATTGTGCTAAGAACGGTGGCATACTGATCAGCGATTCATGGTTCTGTTCACAGCATGGCTAGTTTGTATGAATCCAACGATAGTAAAAGCGCTAAAAAAAAACAACATCGGGCACCCAGAACGCAGTGACTAAGACACGCGCTGACTTTCACCTTAGCTTTCCAATAAAAAAAATTAGATATATGCATAAACACATAACCATAGAATGCATGCGTGAAAAATTTTGCCTATACTTTGCCGGCACCTAATTCAAAAGCACATCGTAGCACGTCCTGGATTATAATCCAAGAACGGTCTTTTTTATCGGGCAGTGTCACCGACTCCTGATTGACACATGCTTGTGACGGTGAACTTGTGGTGAAGACATGCATCCTTATGCTGCCGCATGTATGTGTCAGTCAAGCGTTGATCTGACTGACATAAATATCGCTGTCTAAATCAAATACCAACTCAGAGCTGGATGCCACGCCGGCACTAAGCTGAACACGACCTTTAACAGCACGTTAACAGAAGTTCGTATTAAAGTTCAGCACATAGGCATGAAGTTCAATTTCAGCTGAACATAAGGTTGAAGCAAGTTTTCGCCTACATGTGTTCAGAATATGCTAAACATCCCGATATCATGTTTTATTTATCTATTTGTTTATACACTCTGTAGCCTCGTAAAGGTTGCTGCAAGGAGGGGAGAGCACTATAGGAGCGAACTATAGAACAAAGATTTGTAAACACGTTCGCAAAAATTCTTACAGAAGGGATGGACAGGTGTTATCAGGTAAGGAATTTCAGGCTTTCGTGGCTCAAGGCAAAATAGCGCATTTGAAGAAGTACCGGCGTAAAAATTTAGAATTGACAGTGTTTAGCGCGAAATTGCACCGTGTCAATCAAGGCTTAGAAAAAAATTAAGTAATGTTCTGTTTGGATTTCAATGTCAATATTATGAGCATGCATTCAAAATTGATGTCGTTATTTTTTTCGTTTCTTACATGTTATCTTTCTGTTTTGTTGTTTGCTAACCAGGTCTGATTATGTATTTGAAAGCTCATTCGTTAAGACCCGTAATCCATTGCATTACTTTGTTTTGTCAATGTACATGCCATGCTTTGAGCTGGCAGTGCCTGTGTTCAATAAATAAATAAATAAATTTGGAAAAAGACGGGGTAAGAATGATAGATTATACACGTGGATCAAACACTCAATACGACGAAGAACGACCCAAGTAGTGCCTGAAATGAAGCAGGCATTGCGGCTTTAACTGACGTTTGTTGAGAAACAGATGCGTAAATAGAACCTTTCGTCAAGCATTTTCATTCATAACGTTTTCGCAGGCACAGTGTGCATTTATATCTAAGCAGATGAAAACTTGAAAAGGCAAACATGATTTAGCTAATGGCAACAATTTGTGTATCGCGTTTTACTGTGTCGTGTTTTTTTTTGCTTCCACAGGGACGTTTTTATAACAGCACATATTTTCATTGTTGAAGAAAACAGTCCTAAACTTCGTTCATGGCAACCGGCGGTCTATTTTATGCCCTCAAAGTTCATTGCACAAAATTGATCATCCTGAAGTGATAGCTCAATTCGCTCTTGTGTCACCGCTATACATTGGAAAAGGCTACAACAACCAATGCAGTTATTCAAGATTAACCAAAGTGATTGTGAGCAGTTGAAGCTTGCATGTGTTCTTTCGCTCTGCGATATCGTTCGAGAACCGTGAGTGAACGTAAAAGTGCGTCATGCGCTTGTGCCCACAGTCGGTGCTGACGTAATCACACTTGTCTAGAGCGCCGTGTTGCTGGTTCCTCACGTTAGCTTCGAGCTTGTGTTCCCGCTTCAATTAAAGCACACGGATCTATGGCATGTGCTATAGTGTAATAAATATCATTACGGGCATATTCCCCGTAGACAACGGTGGCTGAAGAGGCCGGCTTGGTGCTCTGGACAAGTTTGATTCCGTCTGCACAGAGCAGTGACCTAGGAGTCATTCTGAGTTTTGTCGCCTTGGCCACAAATGAGGAGCTGTCATAAATTTAAACTTAAAGATCACGGAGTCAGCACTGTCAAGGCTGCAACTTGAGCACCTGTAAGGATTCCAATAAACTTTCCGTATTCATCGTATATCGAAGCTGCTCGTGTCGCAACGCACGGTGTAAGCTGCTGCGGTCTAAACGGAGCTAGCAGTGATCGCCTGTAGATAAATTTTGTTTCAACGAGTATGCATGTCATCGTGCTAACACACAAAATCGATCACATGTCATGGTACCTGTAATAATGTTTGTTATAAAAAAAGTTGCAGACTTCTATCCAATACTGAAAACGAGTTTTACATTGTTCGTTACATGCCAGCGTCCGTTTGAGCGCAAACGATTGCCACCTAGGTCCACCATGGATTCTTAACAATAAATGAAAAAGCCTTAAACGCACAACGTTGAAATGGTTGCGAAATAGAAAGTACCACTAAAGCAAAAATAAATGTGAGGAAACTGTTGTTATTCTCCTTGGAGTCCGAAGGCAGATTCGATGGCAGACACGTTAGTTACGTTCTCAGCCTCGAAATGTCGCCGTAAAGCAGGAAAAAGACCATTTCATTGGAGCGCAATTCATTGTAATGAACGAGTTAACTCAGTCGATCGTTATTGAAGAAATGGTTCTAGACGATTAAGTACAAGGATATCAAACCTCTGAAGAAAGAATAGGTTAAAGAATGAGGAATATTTAAAAAAATGTATACGCTTGGTCTAATGCATAAAAAAGGGAGAAGCAAAAAGACATCACTCGTTGTCTTAATGAAAACAAGAAAGGCACAAATATTTCAAGTGAATACTAGGTTCTAGCGTATTCTGAATGTTTACTGATGTAAGCTGTTACTTTGTTTAGCGGATATGCATTATGTTACTGCCCACCAAATTGTTGTATTTACCTAGGAAAGCATGCTTGACAGACACACAAAATACTTTTTTTGCTTTTAGATTAACGTTTACACTTGTTTATCTTGTTTGGCCTCAACTACATAATTTTGTATTATACATCTACTGTCTGTTCTGCAATATTGTGTGTGATATTTCGGACGCTTTTATATTGTGTCGTTTTTTGCGAAGCTACAAATAGCGGCCGATGAACACTGAAGGCACGAATATGTCCTACGACATCGTTTCCGCCCAAAAGAAAGTATTCCATGCATTTTCCTGCCTTCTCCGCACTTTTGTTTCCACTAAGGAATTAAAACGAGTGGATGAATGCGGCCACGCTGAGAGAACCAAAACCGAAACCCCTGCGACGCAAACTGGCAACCACGTAATAAAAAAGGTTCTCCGTAGTTTTGCTGAGCGCCAACAGGCGGAGCGAGGCGTGCGCCGCGGAGCGCGTTCGGAAAGCGTCTCTCCGCACGCAAAACATCCGCTAGGCGGCTAGGCCTCTTAGTGGTGCGGTTGAAATATCAAGACGCGGCAATGGTGACTGAATAGTTTGCTGGTTGTGCGTGTGCTGTGTGTTTGCTTATGGTCGCAAGTGGAGGGCGGAGGTGGATACTCGATTCCTAGGGGGACGCACGCCCATCGCAGCCCGCTGCAAACTTTCGTGGACCGTCTTACACGGATTATCATCTACGCCTAGTCGGAGGAATGTGGAAAGCGACGCTTGTTATCCTACTACTGCTCGCCGTCAATGGAGTACAACTCACAGCCGAAAAGGTACTGTGCCCCGACACTGGGACGCTTGCTCTGCCGCTGTCGCTCGGCGAATTTTGCGTGTAGCGGATACCTCTCCTTCGCGGTAGCGTCGGCTACTTTCGACCGAAGCCGGGTAGCGCTTACTGGCGAGCAACAGCTGCGCTTGGCGCAGTTTCTTGCTCTAATGCGTTGCCAAGGTTAGTGACCGAAGCGAGGCAGCGGCGATTTTCACGCGCGCGTAAGTTTTCGAAGTCATAGAAGCTTTACCGCTATACTCGCGTGCTTTGACAGGCGCTGGCTTTCGTGGTTTCGCGAGTGTTTTCGATAAAAGAACGAGAGGTTGTTTAGCCGTTCCCGTGAGCCGCGCTGGCCACTCGAAAAAATAGCCGCTGCCGGTTTTTGTGTTTGCTTCGGAAATGTTATCGGACGCACCACTCCGAGCTAGAAGTCATCCCGTTGTGGCACTGTGCCGCCGCTGATAAAGCGAGCGGGGCTTTTCTGTCGAGTGCGGGGTTCGCTTGGTTTCTCCTCCATCGACACACCCTTCTTGGAGAGTGGTGCTTGTATCGCGTCCCTCCCTGGAGAAGTGCCGCACCGGACGGGCGTTTTGCTAGCACGAGCTGGCGTTCTACCGCCGGCAACGCGTTGCCGGCCGACGTAAAATATCGTAGCGTGTTCCATGCACCGCCTTTCCTAAAGCACGTCTTTTACGCCTACGCTTCGAGCGTCGCGTCTCTGTCCGTGCAGTCAGTTCGTGACTGTCGCCACGTAACTTTTCGTCCGCTTCCTCGTTTATGTAACCCGCTTTGTTCACTGACGTTTAAAACTGGGAACTCCGCTTGCTTAAGCCTAATGACTGCTTTGCTATTGATTTGAATGAAGTCGAGCGCCCTTAGTTTCGCCGCGTGCGTTTACGTTCATTGTTCTCGTAACAGGGGACCGTTTAGAGCACTGCCTCGACATAGTGCGGTGCGCCCGTGACTCAGTCGAGGGCCCCGAACGTGATAGTGGGTATCCCCGGTTTCGTTGTCAAAATGAGCTGTCGTATCCCTTGCGCGGTGCCGTACAACACGTGCCGGTGTTTGCTTTCTAACGGCACACGTTGTTCGTGCTCCGCGTAAGGAGACACTACCGCACATGGGTGCCATGTGTGCCGCTCGGGAAATGGTCGTGGCCGGCTTAGTTCGGTGCATCGCCGGTGCGCTCTCGCGCGAAGCTCGCAAGCCGGTCTTGCGAGGGCGGAGCAGTTCGACCACGCTGTGTTCCGGCCCGGCCCTAAATGGAGCGGACTGCTCTCGGAACTGATCAAATTTGGTGCACTGGGTCGCTTAGCTTGTCGGTAGGCATTGGTTACCTGCAGGCGGATTCTCTAGTCTTTGTTCACTCCTGTACTTCGCGCCAAGCGGCGTTCGTTCTGCAATCCTGTTACGCTGCTCTCTCGCCTTCTCGGTCAGCATTCGTAAGTTCCGTCAAACCTGGACGTTTAGTTGGTATTTGGCCTGTGTCCGCGTCCCCCCCCCCCCCCTTTTTTTTGTAGTTTTGCAAAACACCTGGTTATGCTCTGTAAAATATGAGCAAAGCTGTTTTAGACGCGCAGTGTGGATGCCGGTTGTTACGTTGCCACTTAATCGAGAGCACCTATCGTTTGAGATATCCGGCTCGCGGACGGCACGAATTTCTGCAGCAGCGCTTCGCCACGGCTTCGATTGGGCTCTTCGCATATGAGTGTGCGCTGCACAATACGATATAGATGTTTCCCTGAGGACCAGTCTTCAGTCTAATGAAAGCACGTGCAGTTGCCTCGGTGGGGGCGACTGATATGCTAATCGAGGCAGAAAAATTGCTATCCTTCCTAGTGTTACGAAAGGTCGTGTGAGTTCCCATCATGTTCCTTCGGCTTCCGTAGTGGTAGACCAAAGTGACATGATGGCTCGAAAATTCCTTTAGGTTTCACTCAACCAAGTCTACTAGCATAAAATGAGGTAAATATCTAATCCGTTCAAATGGTGGTAGTCGATTGTTTTTGAGCAAAAATGTCGTAGGGAGTGGTGTTCATGTCGGGCCAATTAACCGAACCTTTGTAAGTCCGGACCACGCTTTTTGTAACGTTAGCGCAGGATAGAATAAAGATAAGAAGCGATTACAGTACGTGTTCAAACCGTCCTGTTTTCAAATCTTACGTAAACGAATTTTTTCCCAGAAGTGTCATGCTTTTACATCGCCACGTAAAGTGGATTACATCTTCTGCAATGCCTCGCTTAGGCTGGCAATACCAGCGTGCTATTCATTTAAAGTTTGTCAATTCGTAATGTATTTTTTTCTTTTACTTTCTTTACGCTAGCAAGGCTAGCGTCTTCTTTCGCTTCCGCTGTGCGCCTCGTGAATGTCTAGTTGGGTCTTTTTTTGCTCCGCCTCCTCTATCAAGCTGCCATCACTGTTGGGCACACACACCGAACAAAAAGTTGGCCCGGGCCAGTTTCCAACGATGTTTAGACTAAACCCTCACCCCCTCCCTTCAAGTCATTCCGGACGTTCTCATTAAATCTATTGGGTCGAACCAGTAGTCTTGTTCGCTGGTTCACTCCCCCCCCCCCCCCCCTTTTTTTTTCTTTAGCGTGTTCATTTGGACGAGCCTTGAGTCTCGCGTTATCTGGCAGTCCAATCCAATCAGTTCAGAGCTCGCTCCTAGGCGACGGTTCTCGTTTAGTGTAACTTGTTTTGGGAGGAATGAGGAGGGCTTCGTTCAATCAGCATATACTGCAATACTGCAGCTTCTCGTGTTCGGCTTTTCTTTTTTTTCTTCTGGCGTGCCTCTTAGCTGCGTAACATGTCTTACACGCGCTCATTTAAGTCTTTCCTATCGTCTCAGATGTTCGATGGTGGCGATGGTGTTCATCTGCGTTAAGGGCCAGACTTTTAGTGCTTGATGAGCAAAACTTAACTGGTACAGTAATATGCTGTACAGACAGCGAAGAACACTCGGTTTAGTGTAGGTGAGTACTCCACTCAGGCCTCTTTTCCAATCAATTTAGCCGGCATAGGCTCACCAAGATCGTAGAGGACGTTTCATTTTTTTTCGTATTTCGTGACTGAACTCGGCGTCCGCACACAATTTGTGGGGGCCACGGATTTCGACGTATTTTTGCAGTCTTCATAACCTTGATCATTATCTTGCGGTAACGTAAGTATTGAAACTAGTTCTGGGATATCTGAGTGTGTAGTGCGTCCTACTTCTTGACTGATAAGCGTTAATCTGGCCTCGGCATACGATTTCGGTGTGAGGTTGCGCTCATCGGACGTAAAGTAGGGCGTTTTAATGTCTCCATTGGCTTTTCGCGCTACCCCTGTCGATAACAGCTAAGTTTTTTTTTTGTACTGTCCAAGCTTTTTAGGAATACAGCTGAAAAAGACACTATGTCTCAGATTTCAGTTTCAGAGCCGCAATGCGGTGAGAATTACGTATACGCACGCAAGTTTGAAAGATTTCCGCAGTAACTGCACAGTTAACCCGAAAACGCTGCATTGCTACACAAAAGGATGCGAAAGTTGGCACACAGCTAGGTAAGGACGCTTTCTTCCCTTGTGGAGGAAAGCGCACTTTTCGGGTTCCCCTTTCTTTTTGGGGTAACTGCAGCAATGTTCCTGCCCTGTGCAAACGACCCATCGGTACCCGCAAAACAGTTTTCCTTCCAAATCGTGCCGTAGGATTGTGGTGTAGGAGACAGTGCACGCACAGGCTGAATCGATGGTCACGAGCTGGAATCCGATGTTTTTGCTGAAAATTCTTGAAATTTATTTCTGAATGTGATGCTCGCATGTCAATTGTACGTCTAATCACACGCTTGCATACTCTTCGAAATCCTCCCAAGTCAACCAAGATGTCGTTTTTCCTTTGCGCAAAAGGTAACTCTTGCTCCCTTGGGGTGTATCAGGATAGGAGGGGAGGAGGAATAAGCTGCGCAGCTACCCCCAAAAGAGAGCAATGGCTGTGGCGGGTTAGTTGCTCCCCTAAAGGAGCAACTGCTATACCCCTTTTTTGTTTTTACTTCAGTTTGGATTTCGCGCATTCCGATAATTGTGTTAGGGGCTGGTTGGAACAATACACAAGAACGTACACGACACAACAGCTAGGATTTGTGCACTATACGCGGGCGCATTCGTGCGTACAGTCTATTCCCGTCTCGTTTCGCCATAGCCACCGTGAGTGGATTCCGAATCGCCGGTTTTGCAACTCGACACCTCCTGCTCCCGTGGTTCTGTTGTGCTGGCCCTGGTGTGGGTGTTACTGATTGGTATTCGCGATAACCCGAGGTTTTACTGCACCGCTGTACTCTACACAAGATAGTGCCGATTCGTGTGCGAATGGCGCAAACCATGACCGGGAAAGCGAGTCCGGGCGCGCAGAAAACAACCTTACGACGATGACTACGCGAAGTGAAGGTGCGTGCATAAGCGTTCGGTTATGATAATCGATACGACGACGATCTTTATCGTTTCCTCGATGCGTTTGAATCTCTCCCGTATAGGTGAAGCCTTTAGAGGCCTTTCCCCCCAGGGCCTGTCTATAGTTCTCGGCTACACGCTATGCACACAGCGTACGTAGCTCTTCGGTACGCGTCCTCGTGCGACACTCTTGGAGACTCGCTGGTGCGTGTATACGCGATCGGCCGACCTCGCTTTATCGCGCCAGTAAGTTGGTGCTGATGCGTTTCCTGCGCCTGCCTGATCGCTTTTGTGGCCTCCACCCCCCCCCCCCCCCCGCTTTTTTTCCTCGCGCGGCCTCAGGCGCGACGCATCTTCAGTCCACCGATGATAAGGGAAGTGATGGCTCGACTGCAGCGTTTTTTGTTTCATTTCTCTTCATGGCCCGCATCATCGTCGTCTGCGTGCTTACATGTGCGCGATGGAATCGTCGCGTGTCCCTCGCATTTTCTGCTTCGTTGCAGGCTCGCAATACTCCCCCATCCCCTCACCGTGCCGACGTTGCGATTTTAAACCTGGTCAGGTGACTCGGTTGGACTTCTTCGATTGCTGTGCGTGCGCGCGCATTGCAATAAGAGTCTGGTGACTTCTTTTTTGCCACGTGTCACTCGCGTGTACTTCGTCAGAAGAGAGACGTTAAGTCTTTTGGAGGTTCGTGGAACACGCGACCGCCGAAGAGTTAAATCTGCTCTATTTAGGGAGTTGTGTTCGCGAGTTGTGTACACGACAAGAGTGCTACTTTTTCCTGGAGTGGTGGTTGCGGAAGGCGGCGCTTAATTTCTTTCAAGTGCCGAGCTCCTCAGGGGGGGGGGGGGGATTTCATGCTGCCATCGTTGTATACGCTGTCGTATCTTCTCGTGACCCAGGCAAAACCACGCAGAGCATAGCCATAGCGTAGCATAGCTGATGCTGATGACCTCAGATGGATGGCGCTCACCCACAGAGGGGGATGGGCCAACAACCGGGCGGCAGGATACTTAAATTAAACTAAACTGAAATTAAAGCCAATCTGAAAATTTAGTTTAGAGATAACACTGCCAATAAACAAGTGTTTTTGCTGAGCAAGTGATCAATCTCTTGTTCCTGACAGACATCGCTACGAATTATAAACTAAAGATGCGAAAATGTTAGGGTTCAGTTGCACGGTAATCTTTGAGTTGCAAATCAAACACAGTTGGTCATATATCCCTGTGGCAGTAACCAAATGAAGTGCCGCCAAGTGATAAAAGTACTAGCAGATTTACTTGTATCTCTAGCTTTTGTAATGGGGCTACTAAAAATCTTTTTCTCTGATAAGAGTAACGACGACAGAATAAAAAGAAATGTTCGATTGTTGCAATTCTGTTGCAAAAAATGCACAGCGGTGATGCCTTGAGTCGAGCATTGTTAAGGTAATAATTTAGTTGTGGAACTGTACAGTGGAATCTGGTATAAGTGACCTCTAACTGGTGAGATACACACATAGCTTTGGCGCTTGTGCCAGTCTTTATCTTGTTCTTACAACGCCTTGATGGTAGAAATCGAAAAAAAAGGCTAGAAAAAATTGGGAAGTCCTTGAGCTTCGTCTTTTAGAGTTGAATGCGATAGCAATATCCGGTTCATAGTTCGTACCAAAGATTAAAAAAATAGCTGGAGGAGGAATGCTTGCCCAGGAGTGAAGCCTTGCCTATGGCAAGACAGCGGTGGCGGCGGCCATCTTACTAGGGGCATGAGAAGGTATCGACGTTCAGCGATTAAGAACGGAGGGTTTTCCTCGAACGCCCAACGAGTTCAATGTGTAAACTTTTTCGGGTCACATAGTGCTCAAAGTCCGCCTCAGTGTTACTAATTTTGCTTAGTAAGCCTCTAATTGGAGGCAAAGTTCTTGGGAAATTCTGTCACCCATTCTCGTTTCTGTGTTATTTCGTCGGGATCAACTATCTCTAATTTAGGGTTAACTTAGCATTTACATTTAACATATCAAAGCCACTTGATTTTAAGTGCACACTACCAGAAAAGAGAATGTTTCCGCCATCTTGGCAGTGGCAAGAGCTGGCTTCACTTCTACTGGCAAGGCATTGCGGGAACCTCCACTCCAGCAATATTTTTAATCTTCCTGCGTGCCTAGTTCAAAATGGCTTGTCACTGAAGCTTTCGCTTACGGTTGCATTTGGTGTGACGGGGAACCACGGGCAATTGTGCGCGTGAAATCTTTTCGAACTTGCTGCCCACCCACTACGGGGCCTTAAGGGAAAACGCGCAGTAGCGTGTTTTTTCGTAATGGGTGGCCTGCTTTAAACCATGAATTCGCGACATGTTTTGATGCCCGGACGCAATGTACGCTTTTATCGCGCACTATTGCTGCGACGTTGCATTTTGCATTGTGAAGAATGTTTTTATCCTTTGACACGGAATTCACTCGAATGTACTTCTTTGGAAGAGACACGTTAAATCTTTTGGAGGTTCGTGGAACGCCCGACCACAGAAGAGCGATGAGTCTGTTAGCATGCATTCACTGCAATTCCAAGTGGACGCGTGGCTGTGTGGTACTTTTTTCCCACGACCCGGACCCGATCTTCACTCAAACCCTTTCTCGATTTTTCTCGAATCTTTCTTGATTTTTCGGTCACGCACAATAACATTTTGCTCACAACCAACGACGCCGACACCTGAATTTTCGCCAGACTAGCTCTGTTGAACGCTAGAGCGTAAAAAAAAAAAAAAAAACAGGAAGTGAAGGGAAACAAATAAGGCTACCATCTAGATCAGCCCCGTCTTTCGCGCTTGGCACCAAGCTGTCTCAATTATTAGATAACGTGGTTTCGTCATTTTATCTCTCGCGCTGTTCAGCGGTCTGGTAAACACGTTAAAGGTCGCGCTTCCTCTTGGTGGCAACAAGACCATTTCACCGACAGCTTTTCCCGTTCTTACTGTGGGTATTAGAGGTAAAAAACATTAGTATCAAATAAGCATATTGAAAGTTGCAACATAGCACTCACCGAAGAATTGCGTAAAAAAAAAAAAACGCGCGCACAGAATCGAACCCGCAATGTGATTTCCTTCGTGCGTCACCCCTTACCGTCCGCTGAAAGATAACGGTCATCGGGCACTATCAGACCGAGCAGGCTGGGGCGAGCCCACAATCTCCAACCGCGACCTATGCACGCAAATGGTTTCAGTATGCACTGCGTTTGCATTCGATAAATTAATGTGTTTGCAACACGTCTCGCTGCTGCCCAGCACCTGAAGTTCGAGCGCTCTCACTAATCAGAGTTTTCGAATCGCGTGCGCTAAGTTAGCGGGCGCTTCGGCCTTAGCGTTTGCGTATGGGTGTCGTGAGTTTCCGAATAGCGTTTGCCCTCGCTAACGCACGCTCGATCACCGTAAAGGGCCTTGCGAGCCGCATGCTATTTCGGATTTTTTTTGCGGGGGATGGGGGGGGGGGGCGGGAATTTACCGCAAAGCAAAGTTACGAAGCATGCGCAGTGGCAGCAACCACAATTGATTGTATACGCAAAGCTCGGCGTACGCTATCTGGAAACTTTCTGTTCGCCCGAACCTGTAGTGAAGCGTCTTGCGTTAGCTAGCTACTTTAGATCCAATATGCTGCTGCTATACGCACTTCCGATCCCGCAAGATATTTTTTTTTTGCAAAAAATATATGCAGTCTGTTAGAAAATGTATCCAAGTATTGGTAATGTACACGGATTGTTTCAGTATTGGGTGTTCCAGTATAGTTTATTTTGCTGAAATTTTCCCAACGCTCATTAGTCACTGCCGCATCAGATTGGATCGTTAGGGTACATTACGCCAGACAAGTGCGCGCGGACGCGGTTGCGCAAAACGCGGATTCGCGAAAGGAGGGGTCTTACTATTCGAAGTTCTCTTAATCCAACCCCTCCTCGGTGCAGCTGATTCTTGGAGTGCTTGGTATACGCTTGGTTGGTTACGTTACGTTCGCTCCGAGCGAGCGTGTGTAGAAAGGCCCTAAGGTTTTTATCAAAATTGGTACAGCGTGCATGGTCCTGGCGTGTTCTCTCAACGCTCGTTGAACTTCTGAAACACGTGCGAGCGTGCGCGCTACGTTCCACGATTATGGCCTTTTTTTTTTCAGAGGGAAGGCTTCCGTCGCACTTTTAATCCCTCGTTCACGGTGCAGACGTGGGGTTTCAGTAAACACGTAGACAATGCAAACGAGGTGCCTGTGGAAGGGGGGGGGGGGAGGGCAGATACCTGGGTGGGTAATACTTTGTCGAGAAGACGATTGTCCCCCCCCCTCCTCCTCCCCTTCAGGTAAAACTGCTGCGATCTGCATATTTGCCCCCGATAGCTTGCTCACCTGCTGGTTGCCTATACAAAAGACGACATTGTAAATGCGCTTGTGTTTTGCACGCTCTTAGTAGCAACTCGCCGTTATCTTCTGAGCTTGCAAATATTTCGCGCCTCGTATTCTGTAGTTTTCCTGGTGCATGGATTGAAACTGTTTTGGAAAACTTGTATTTTTGCGCTTATTTATTTGTTTCTTCACAAGTATACATCACAAGCATCGCCGAGCCACGCGTATTGGGGGTTGATACAAAGAAGGAACAAATTAAGTCAACAATCAATAGAATACTGTAGGATTATGAAAAATGCGGCATGTACAGCAAAGTAATGTGCACTGCAAAACTGCTCACGTCTGTCAGATAAATAGGCAAGTTTGAAACGCACGCACATACAGAACGCGACAGTGTGTTGGACAGATCGAATGCAGGCGCAGTGAAACAGGTTACGCAGTTTAGCGGTACCAGTTGGGATAATAAAATTTTCAAATGACTGCGTCGATTTGCCTGTGAAATGAAAGTGCAAAAGTGCGGGGGACGCACGAAACGTGGAAGTAAATCTATCAGCCAAGAATTACCAGTGAAATGGTTGACAAGTTGCTTGCGAAATTCGCCGTAATTGCATTGAAGGACTATGCTTCGTTGTTTGTACTCGTG
The DNA here is from genome assembly GCA_013436015.1 of Rhipicephalus annulatus. NCBI lineage: Eukaryota > Metazoa > Arthropoda > Arachnida > Ixodida > Ixodidae > Rhipicephalus > Rhipicephalus annulatus. Next base: position 379,377 of record WOVY01000725.1, read on the forward strand.
AGTTGAAGTTCGCACGTGCCGAACTATAGCAAAACTATGCGTTTTCGGCTGGGCAAGTTATTGACCTGTCGTGTGATCTTCAGCGCCGCCGCATCGGAGAGAAGGCCGCTGTGATATAGCAAATGTATTCGCGGCGATAACGTGACCATGAAGGTTCGTGGCGCCGGTAACCTTGAGTGCCTATAGTGCGACGTGTAGATATTCTAGTGTAGCCGGTTATGAGAATCTACCACTACCTCTCTGGCGCGTTCTAATGAAACTGTCACATCGTGAAGGTGGTTCTGTTCTGGGCATTATGTATAGAAAGTTCGGCGCACGTTCACACTCTTGGAAAAAAAAAAGTAACAGTACTTGCTAACCTTGGGGTAGCAATGGTTTGTGGCATGTTACAACCCTGTTAGTATAAGTGCAGTTAGGAACGGCGGGGTTCGTAACAGTTACAACCTTTGCTGTTACTACCAGCATTTAGTAACCGTTACTTCCCTAGCCGTTACCACCCACGGGTTGTAACATTTAAAGGTTTCAAGAAAAAAAGTAGTAACCGATATTACACTAATCATTTAATTTGACACATTTTTTCCATGCATTGTTGGTCAATCATTGTCTCATTACTACACAATTTGGGTAATCATGCGTGGTGTGCATGAACTCGAAGGATACATAAACCTAATAAGTTTACTATTTTTACGCTACTGTACTAAGTGAACGTGGGTATGTCTTATAGCCTCTACTTGGCAGATACCTGTCTGGCACAGGGAAGCACTTCTGTATCAGAATTATAACAAATGTGAATCTACAGCACTATATCATACTACCTGGTTACGTGTGTTTCGGGACGTCGCAAGACTTTTAGTCAGTCTTACTTTTAAATGTCATATCTATATATTAAAGGGCCACGAAAAGGCATTATGTAAAGTGGCCGGAACATGGTACCGCACTCATTAACATAGTGTCAGTGCATTTGAATGCAATGCTTCACACGCCTAATATATCGGCCGTTAAAAGGTAATATTCCTTTTTGAGGTCTGACGTGTCAAAACAACGATATTTGGAGGCACGCTGCAGTGAATTGTGACCGTCTTCCGGAAGAATTTTGACCGTCTGGTTAATTTGCTCTGCCGGTCTTAATTTGCTGTAATATAGTAAGTTTATCGTAATTCTCTATTACAACGCGTGTATCACTTGCTTATGGTTCATTAACTTGTACTTCTCCGTTTCGGCAATATTGGAATGACGTTTACATATCTCGGATGCGTAATTTAAAACAAAATGTATTTTCTTGATCTATGGATATCTTCTGCGTCATTTTTCCGTTTAATGATGATACATCGAGACGATTCCTCGGATAAGTTATCGGAATTGGAATCCCACGCTATTTTGGATTGGATAGCCAACAGTCGGGTAGCAAAAAGGTAGTTACAGAGATGGAAAGGTAGTAATGCCTGCAGTTACCTCTTTCATTCCACTTACTATCCGTTTACTAACGTAGGTAGTAAACAGGTCGCAAAAAGTTAGTAACGGTTGCAGCTAGTAACTGTTTACTAACGTAGGTAGTAAACAAGTAGCAAAAAGGTATCAACGGTCCAAGAAAGGTAATAAGCGCTGCAGTTACAACCTATTTTCTTTTGCTAATTATAACCACCCTTTTACTAACTTCTTTTAAGAGTGCAGAATATGTACGGAAATGTGACTAGTGTGTTCAGCTTCCGACATGTGCTATATTTCTAATGCTGCCAAGTGTCGTAAAATTTGCCAGTTAGCTGTTGCGCATTGTGGAACGACCAAGTTGGTAAACATTTTTGAACCTACATTATTTAAGTTTACTACGAGTGAACGTCCCGTCTGTCGAAACGTTTTTCCTCAGCTTCGGTAACATCGCCGCTAACGTCAATCCATCGAGAAAACCACGCCCACTTAGTCATTTGCGTATACGATCGCGGTGCACGTGCGAGCACAAACTGCGCACATAGGGAACGTGTAATAAGTGCGCCTTATAAGAAGACCGCGACAGGGGGGGAAGTGTAGTGCTAAACATGACTCGCGTAAATGCTGTTAAAGCCCACTAATTCACACTTGATGACAATCGGCGTTCATGGGATACAGTTGTTTGTACAGTCGACTAAAATGCGTACCTCGCGAACGTGTGACGGAATCGTAATCTTCTTCTAATGGCGAACGCTTTGCTGTCGAGAGAATCGCCCTGGCGATTGCCCGGGCAGGTATGCACTCTGCAGGCGGTTCTTCATTAGACGGCGCGGATGGCAGTTTCGGCAAGCGCTGTGGGGTATTTATCTATTCTGGCAGACTATATACAATATTCGGGTGTGGTAAATAGTTACAAGGAAATTGCGGCATTTTTTACCATAATGTTTTCAAATACTGAGCGTCCGACAACCTGGTTAATTTAATCTTCTCACTGTTGAGTAATTCGGGACAATATTCAAAAGATTCTAGGAACCGGTATGGTTAGCTGTTTCGTGCAAGATCTACAATGGCGTCACATCGTACCTCGCTGCATATTGTGAGCACGGCGCACGTGATTCTAACGCTGAGACGCTGGTGATTTCATCTGATGGTGTAGCAGACTGTGTCGGCCTTTTGGAACTTCGACTGTTCGAGCGTGGAACGTCCGCATTTTGCTGTGACTTCCCGCTGTGCGAAGCAGTCGAGATGGGGAAAGCCGGAGGACATGCGAACGTCACAAACACGTTCGCATTCGGAGGCGTGGATTCCTTGAATTGGTGACACATTGCAGATTATTTTTCAAAAAATCTAAATGGCTTCCAGCCGTGTCGTTTATCGCATGCATATAGCAACGAAGGAAATGTGCATTGAAAATTTTGACCTGTGAAAGTCGGAATACCTCTGGAGTTTTCCTTTCAGCACTTGTATACCATATTTTCATGGACTGGCAATACCTTGAACAAAAAGCACATCCCAATGACAGTTCCTGAATTGAAGTTCTTTCGCGTGTGCATATTATTTGGTAAGCAGCATTTTACCGTGACCGAATCTTGTCGCGTAAGCATATGTCGGCGTCTGTCTTCAAGCATATATTTGCCGGTTTCACGGATTGGCTATCGAGTTCGTTGGTTCCGCGCATGATTTTCTTTCCCTGCGCGACGACTCACCATCTGCATCATTCGAGCGAGCCGGCGTGCACGCCTAAAGGGCGTGTGTAACCGCCGTTGGGGACGTCACGGGAGGTCTCTTGAATGTACTGTTAATATCGTTCTCTGCGCACTTTAGTCTTGAATATGGGTTGCCTGCACTTCGTGCCACAATGCTACGTTATTAGGCGTGATCGTCGTGGGTTTGGAACCCGACCTTGAACGGCAGTTTCGATAAATGTGCACTGCAGGAATAGGCTTGCTGGCACATTGAGCAAGCTTAAATTTGTGGGATACTGGAACGGCAGCCTATGGAACGGCTATTGTTGACGCGAGTTCGTGAATCTATACTAACAGTCTACCTACACCCTGAATCGCCTCAATCGGTACTGCTTCTCCGTCGCCAGGCTTTTGGAACCACGGGGCAGAACATCGCCCTGGCGCTAAGCTGAGCTTCTGGCGTCAAGCACAAAATTATTTCTTCTCTTCACCACCTTTTCTTTCCGTGTGCAGGGCAGCCAAGAGTTAAAGTTTGGTTAGCCTTTGTTTTTCCTATGTCTACTCCTATTTCGTGTGCATCAGGGGCAGTCTTGAGTCCTTGCTTGCAACCTGTTGCCCGACGCAACTGTATACGTGGTCAAGAAGGCAGCCGGTGAATAGGTGGAGTACGCCTCTTTACTGTAGGTGCGTCGTGGTCATCGTTTCTCACTGGCGGTTTGACCTCGGTGTATAGTTTCTTGAAAATAGCTATTTTTCGCATCGTACGCATGTACAGTTACCTGGTGACTTTTTTTTTTTTACCGGAACGCGCGAGCACCGACAGAAGTGTGAACTCCTGTTCTGGCCGTCTTGGTGTCCGGTTCCCGGGACAGCCTAGCAGAATAAATCTGCTCAGGGCTGTTCATCGTGGGCGTGCACGTACTGGCGTTCAGTTCGCTGATGTGATCCGTTATACGCCGCTTATTGACTGGGTGGTCGACTCTCGCGTGTCCAGTTCAAAAACAAAAAAAGAGACCTGGCTGGACGTACGCGCACACGTTAGTCCAGTATTCGATACAAAGGATCTGCGCTGATTGCAAGTATACGCAAGTACACAAGTCTGGCAGGATGTCGTTGGACTTCTCGCTTTCGAGCTGTGAATGGCTCGGTACAATATCTGGTCGATCCGTGGTCGCGGTGCCCGTCAACAAACCACGTTGTAATCTCAATGCGGAAGCAGTAAACGCTCTGCTGACGTATAGCAGTTTCCAGGGCGTATATGTTGGGATTCCGACAACCGTAGCGTAGTGGTCGTAAACGCAGCTGTCTGGCGTTGAACCGTTTAACTGCGTGGCGTCAGCAGCGTGCGAATCGATAATGTTCGGCTCTCGTCGAGTCGGTGTTTTTCCAAGGCGGCATTGACCACTAACGTCAGGAGTATGGTTATTTCCATATTCCTAAAGGGGCGGTAAGAGACGTAATGACTTGTTTTATATGGACAATCTGCACTCTAGAACTCTCATGCCACGTGTCTCACACTCGTAAGGGCATTATAAGCGGAGAGTCAGTTTAAGTTTAATTTTTTAATTGCACGCTAAAATGTCCGCGCGTGGGGCCACAAATTTCGAAAAGCAGTTCTGCTATTTTCGCGACATTGGCTCGATAGAAACATTTTGAAACTTTGTGTGCCAGGTCTATGGCACCTACAGATGACAATGTTTATCGACTAGAAGCTGTATGAAACTCGGTGGATACCTTCAAAATCTATGACGTCACGCCGTTGGGCGCGGGAATGTCAACGTGACCACTCCACCCGTATTTTCTTTTCTCGCTTACCATGCGCCGTGTCGCGCTAAGACTGGGTACCGTGAAATTGTGCTTTACTAACACGCGCAAAATCGTTTTCCCATTCAGTGTCGCTACGAGTACATCGTAGCGATGTTGAAGCACTTGGGCTGTTAGCAAAAAGGTATTTAATAAGGGGACGAAGATGTGCCCACTACTTCGTCCCTACGGTCGCATAGAACGTACTGCGCCTCTGTCGAACACCCAAGATGTGGTTCAGCAGACTGCTTCCTCTCCACGAGATGTTCCGATCGCGTGGCGCATACCAGCCGGGTCCAGCCAAGTGCTGGTGTCATCATCGGCTACCTCGCAGTTTCACGGTGGCCGGTGTGCCACCCCCTCTATGAAACTGGCGTATAGGGTAGCCAGTTATGCAGATTCGACTGTGCCTAATATTTCTCCTTTGTACCTTTGTTCGCTTGCCCCGCCGTGGTAGTCTAGTGGCTGAGGTACTCGGCTGCTGAATGCAGGTCGCCGGATGTAATCCCGGCTGCGGCGGATCAATTTCGGTTGGAGGCGAAAGTGTTGTAGGCCCGAGTGCTCAGATTTGGGTGCACGTTAAAGACCCCCCCCCCCCCGGTGGTCGAAATTTCCGGAGCCCTCCACTACGGCGTCTCTCATAATCATGGTGGTTTGGGGACGTTAAACCCCACATATCATTACCTTTGTTCGCTTCATTTATTCATCGACAGCGCAATCACACAGGCGTGACGTCACGCGCCGTTGCGACGTCGCCCGTCAATCACTCTGCTGGCCCACTCTAGCCAGCACAGTGATTGACGTCTTCCACACGTCGTGTAAGTATGTACATGCTGTTCCAGTGCGCTGGCTGTTCGCGTGGACACAGTGGCAACGACATGTGCAGCGGTGACGCTGAGTCTCGTTTCGCCGTCGCTTTTGGTGATGCCGCGTGGCGGCTTGACACAGGGAGGGAGGGAAGCGGGGAGGGAGCGTGCCCGCTCGCCCATTTTGAAACCCCCGAGGAAATGTGATTCTCCGGAGCACGTCGGGGCGCCGGGTTTCGCGTGCTGCTTGTATATTGGCGAGATGCTGGCTGCTCCGGCATGCTGCCACGCCATCGCGTCGCAGCCGACTTCTGGTGCGGGGCACTTTCGATATTTACTTTCTTTTTTCGCCTTCCCTACGTGATGTCGAAGAGGCCAATCTCTTCTAAGACGCGAGTCGCGTTTCGCACGCGTCGTCTGAACTATAAAAAAGGCGAGAAGGTAGTTATGTATTGCGTGCGCCCTCCCCCTTCTTGCTCCTAGCTTGCGCAGACATCGAGTTTTCGCTCTCTCGCTGTTGGCGCACTTAACCTAATCGTCGAGCCAGTCACCATTCATTCTCCTTGCTCATCGCGACGCGTGCCTCGAGCCAAGTTTCGTACTCCCTGCTAAACGTTTTCAGTGCTCCGTCACCGCCGCTTCCGTCGGTTGCACCCTGGTTAACGCATCGCCGTGGAGTTGCGCCGCATAGGTTTCACATCGTCGCACTTGGGACAGTCGGTGCTTAACTGCTATATCGCAAAAGGGCGCGTTGCTAACGGCACGTCATATAAGGGCGATCTTACGTAAGACATGGCGGAGCCGCCATCTCGACCTGTCAGTTGAAATGTTTCCTCATTTTTGTATCTCCTCACCTCAATTTATGCGATCGGGAAACACGAAACGCACGAACACTTTTGATACGCCACTTTCCATTGTCACTGTTCATCCTGTCGTTCACGATACGTCGAAACCGCAATGTGAACAGCTTAGTATGACTAGGGTATGGCGGCGCAGAAACCGATGTGTAAAATAGCGTATAGTTTGCAGTCTTGTCAAATTCTGCAGTGGCGGCATTTGGGGCCGATCCGAGAAACGCAAGTGTCCCTGCTGACCATTCGAACGTGACAAGATGGCGACTTGGGCAACTCGTGGCAAATTCCGCCAGAGCAGCATCGGACCCGTCGCCCTGTTGGCGGGAAGGAAGGTGGGTGGGGAGGCAGAGTGGTATAGGCACGGTCACTCGATCCGTTACTGTAATGCGGCACGTGTCCGTATATAGAGCATGATCAGGTTGACAAGTCGGTAGAAATGTTATACTGCGTGATTGTCCATGCCCCCATTGTTCCATCGGGCGGCTGCAAAACGTGTGCAATCTGACGCACTCGCGGCTAAGCTGGCTCGTATAAAAACATCACTGCAGGGGCTGAAAGTATATACATTCGACCATTGCTGCCGCGCTCGCCGGCCAAAGTAAGATACGGTCAAGTTCACAAGTTACGTGTTTTCCATCGTGTACTCCGCCTTAATTTTAAGCGAGAGGCAGTGAAACGCATCTCGCTGGACCGCTGTATATGGGAAGGGCCTCTTGCAATCGCTAACAAGTTATTTGCCATCTTTGAATGTTTCTTTTCGTCATGATGCTCTCAGTATTTGCTAATGTTTGTCTGCTGTTTAGAAACATGACGTTTCCCTTCCACTTCATCTGCATGCAACCGAACTTTCCAAAATTATTGAAAGCGAAGTTCTTCGCAATGTTCTTAATCAGCGTGTGCTGGTGTGTGTGTATTTGTTCTTATAGTCACGAACACGCACAGCGCTACACATAACCGAGTCTTGTCCTCTTCAGGTCGTTCTTCTCTCCGCGATAACCAATAACGACGATATTCGTGTCGGCTGTATCATTGTGGCATGATGTTTCGCTGTCGCGCTTGCCTCTTTTTTTTTTTAAATAAAGGCGGGTTTTGCGAAATGCTTCCGGCCGATCCTTACATGGTGTCCCTTGTCAGGCGGTTGACCTCGCAGTCCTCCCCCCCTTCCCCCCCCCTTTTTTTTCGCTTTACGTGTACACCAGCGTATATCACGAAGCGTGACGAAACGAACTGCTCTTTTTTTCCTGTGACGCGGTCGCAGTCGGTGGCAACTTCATATCGTATTTCGTGTCCCCTGCGTCGCGCTGAGCGTCCCACAAACTTTTCAGCGAGTTTAACGTAAACGTGTATACTGAAACCAAGAGTTCGTCGAACTCCCGTTTTGTCGTAATGAAATAACGCATGGTGACGTCTTTCTGTATTGTTCTTGGCTTCCATCCGACCTTTAAAACGTTTGATTTTTCGCGGTACTACATGACGCCGCAGTATGCGAACCGCGCGTACGTCATGAAGTGTGCTGACACATGCACGAGCTGTCTGACGGGATACTCTTATCCCGCCGGTTTTGAGATCTTACTGCTCTCCTTAGGACTGTATCCGTAAGAGTGAGGTATACCGGCTTGGCCTAAGCTAGTCTTCAACTTTACTATTTCGTCATTCTTTTCCGCGCACTGAAAGTTTTGCGCTGGCGTTATCGGGTTTGAATCGTATGTGATAAGCGGTGCATCCGAGCTGTAATCGCGCGCGCGCGAATGGTGCTCGTCCGTTATCGATTTCTCCGGGTAAAATAGTACAAAGCTGCCTTTCTGTTTTTCAGCGCGCGTTCCACTGCGTGTAGGCCTTTGTTCCTTGACCCGTTTCTCAACTAAGCGCTATAGGGTTCAAATCGCAGATTCGACGTACATAAACAATCGGGCGAAAGGGTCCGTACGCTTCGACCGGAGCTCTTGCACGCCCCGGCTGCTCCGAATGATTTATCTCGGAGGAACCATTTGTTTACGGGGCTAATGACGTACGGGGAGGTCGCCGTCATGGCAATAGCCGCGGGCTTAGGCTGAACTCTCCTCCGCGTTTGCCTTATATCATGCCCGCTTGCGAAGTTCGAGTTTATCTATATATACGGAGTTAGCGCCGCCTTCCGGCGATTGTCTGGCTCCCTCATTTTTTTTTTTTTTGTGCCATGTGAGTTTGTGTGTCCGTATGCTTCCAGCATTCTGGGTTCTTTCATTTGCTATATACCGTCGTTTCTTTGTGCTCGAGTTGCATGGATCGCGTTGTCTGCGTTGAATCTTTTGGCCTGTTCTGGTGTTTATTAGCTTTTCATTCCGCCGGCCGTCTCCCACATTCGGCCTTCCTATTTCGTATTTACTTGATTTCATTATTTTTTTGGGGAAGGAGGGAGGCGTTGCGTGGTTTGCGCTTTAGCGAAGTGAGAAAGGAGGATAATCTATCTGAGAAGACTCGCCGCACGCATTCGAGTCTTCTCTCTCTCTCTTTCTCTCTCTCTCTCTCTCTCTCTCCCGCGAGCGGCGAACAAAAGCTTCCTGCCCGTGGCATCGACCGCTCGGGTTGTCCGTCCCTCTGCATCTGTACTGCCTGTGCATGTTCGGGGGAAATACGCGGGAGTGCCATAGCGGAAGCCTGGAGAGGCAAGCGGTGAATCATCGCGCAGTGTAGTATATACTGCAAGGGAAGATGAACAAAATTGGGAACCCACGAGAGGGGAAGCGACTGCGCGCGCATACTCTCGCGCAGTCACTTATTCTATTTGTTTTTTCTTTAATCGAGCCACGCCTTCTAGTTTTTCCCGGCGCTTATCGAACCTTATGTTATTCTCGTGCCGTAATTCATTTTCTAAACATTGCCCCCCCCCCCCCCCCCAACTTCGCCATGCTGAGCTGAGTGTCGGAGGCGGTATAACAAATTCCGTCGCCCCGGTCGTCTAGATATATGGTTGTCGCATACCACTGTGAGCTTTATTAAACGCATTATGAGACAGCATCCGGCATACGCCGCCGCCATCTTGCCGTGCTGGTCGACCTGCAATCCTCGGGGGAACGTGCAAGCCCCGTGCCTGCCCATTGTACGTTCAGCACTATTCTCGTTTATTTCGTTTTTTTTTGTCTTCTTGGGGTTCGTTTTCATATTGGTATTTCCTTCTATCCTACATGTGCGTGTGTGACGGATTTTATGTGGCAACGCAGATGTGGTTGTAGTAACTCGGGTAAGGCCGGATGTTTGTGGGCTTCCATTAATAATTATAAAACCGTTGCATCAAGACTGCTGCTGACTTTCAGCCGCACTGCACATTACCTTGCGGCATCCTGCTGAATAGCCTGTTATGCAAACGGGTGTTCTTGATGGCCTTGATTCAGTTTTGCATACTTAGACGTGTTCGCGATCTTATCTTGTTTTCATTGGGCATGCTGTCAAGGCAAGAACTGTGGTCTCTAATATGACTTCAACATCGGTGTGCTTTGGTGACACGCATGGTAGAAGCTTGGGGGCGAGCTTCAAACCTTAAAATCGCGTATAATTCCCGCGGGCAAAGATGAGCTCAATAGGACCATACCAGCCAACCATCATTTGTGCGTATTGGTTTTATGTGGTGACTGGATTTGGTATATAACACTGTACACATTCGCGCGCGAAAAAATATTCAGTCGCGCAAGTATATATACTATATATGCTCGTAACTGAATAGCGGCACTGCTCTACAGACGCCATGCCCTCTTTCGTTGTCATATATCCTCTTCGTTGTCAGCTCTTCCTTGCTCGTGAAATGTTGGATGTTACAGCTGGATCCGGCGCTAGCTTGCGCGAATGATTCCCCCCCCCCCTTTTTTTTCTCGCAATGGCTGCCTGTCTGTATATCGATCGACCGAAGCTAAAAACGGACGCGGAATACGTATAGCCCGGGTCTCCGTGGTGCGTTCGAGTTCTCGACAATGTGTTACCTCGAAGTATACGAGCGGTAATGGACGAAGGTAGCTAGACTTAACTCTCGGCTTTTCTTGGCCAGATTCCGCTGCGCTGGCTGCAACTCTCCTTGCGCGCCACTGAGTCCGCGTGCGGAGGTCGTTTCATAAATTCTTGGACCGCCACCTGGCCCGACTGTTATATCCATGGTGTCGCTACTTTATATGCGGCACCTCACCAAAGAAGCTGCATTTGCCAAAAAAAAAAAAAATGCTCCTGAACTTTCGCCGTTGGTTCTTACCAGATTCCAGAATTCTTTTCGAATACAAACACTGGCCGTCATAAATTTCACCCCGAGGCGAATGGTGTATGGTTTACATATCGACCCTGACTGTTGAATCACGCCGTGCGCGTCTCTATTTTTGTTCGCATGGAAATTTCTTCGGCGTGTGTTCTGATTACACGGCGGGCGTCCGTGTATAGCGGTCGCTCCTCGAGCAGATGCAAGTGAAGGCTCAGTTCAGCTTTGAGTTCACATCACCGGCTGAGAAGGTGGCTTTCTTCGAGTCATCTATACGGAGAATGCCTATAATAACTGACCATGTGCGCTTCTGTTCTTTGTTCTCGCGCCGCCGTGGTGGTCTAGTGGCTAAAGTACAAGGCTGCTGACCCGCAGGTCGCGGGATCGAATCCCGGCTGTGGCGGCTCCATTTTCAATGGAGGCGAACACTCTGTAGGCCCTAGTGCTCACATTTGGGTGCCCGTTACAGAACACCAGGTGGTCCAAATTACTGGAGCCCTCCACTACGGCGTCTCTCATAATCTTATGGTAGTTTCGGTACGTTAAACTCTACATATGAATCAAACCATTTTTGTTTTAGTATCCATGATTTTAAAGTTGGCGTAAGTATTCGGTTCTTTAAAGAGACGCTAACGTGGGACAATGACTTGTTTTAGATTGACGAACTGTGCTCCGAGAACTCTATATATTGACATGTTTTACTATCACAAGTTCATTATTAACGAATAAAACTTATGTTCAAGTGTAATTTTTAACTTTTGTGCCTAAATCTTCAGGCGTGACGTGAGACATTTCCAAATGTTATACGGTATTTTTGTGGCCTCGGCTCGATGAAATATTTTGAAACTCCCAGTTGATAAAAAGGTACACTATTCTGGAAGTTAAGACTCAGTAGATGGCTTCGAAATTCATGACGTCATGCCGTTTGGTGCGGAAATTTCAAGGTGGTGCCGCATTTTCTTTTCGCGCATTTTCTCGCTAAGCATCGTGTCGGTGTAAGAATTTTCGGGAGTGTGAAATTTTCTCACTAATGCGCGAAAAGTCGTTTTGTTCTTTAGTGTCTCCTTAAACCTAATTATCGCCTGGTCTTCTCTCTCTTTTCGTTAGAACTCTAAACTTGGTTAGCGCATCGAAGTATTTCTCGTTTCAGAAACAGCTTCGCGTTGGGCGCGTTTCGGTGGAAGGTTGGGGGCATGGTGCTGTCAAATGTTCTTGAGCGAGTGGCGACCGCTGCGCACCAACATTCGCAGCCTCCGTCTCGTCGCCGTTTTGCTCGGCGTGACACGGCCACTTGCTGCAACACGTTTCTGATATGGGACAGCGCCACCGCAGTTTCACCGGACGTTTACGTCACCGCTGGTGGCTGTAGAACCCAAGCTGCCGAACTCGGTTTCATCATTGCTCCGATACCTCTGACGAGCGTAGCTCGACCTGATGCTTTTCCTATAGATCGAATAGTTGTTTTTTTCATGTTTGTATTCATCTTTCTGCCGACACGGTATCCCGCAATCGAAGCTTCCTTCGGGCCCTGTTGAAAGACTGTCCCCAGCTGCCATCGTGGCTTAGCTGCGCTGCTGAGCACAAGGGATATGGTCTGCATGATTCCAGGCTGCATTGTGATGCTGGCGAAACGATACCGCCGTGAACTTGGATTTACGATTATTCCAAAGGACTACGGATTACCGATTAAACCGGAACTTCCTGCTTCTACACAGTCATGCTTTTGGCCCGTAGCATTCTACCCCCTCCCTATGACTGTAATAAACCTTATAGTAAGAATTTCAAACGGCGATGAAGGAGGGAGCTCAACTGAGACGCAACAAGACGAGACAACGTCGTTATTCCCTGCGCACGCTGCGTGCATCGTAAAAACCCTCCGAGGCGTTCCGTGTCCGCTGATAAGCGGAGCCTTCACACGTGGCTCCACAGCCGCTCAAGGTGGATATTTTCGTGCAGTCTGGCGGCGCTTCGCTTTCTTGCACTGCTTTCGCGTGGGTTGCAGCCCGTGCATGCAGTGCATCCACTTCTCTTGAACGCAGGCGCTTATCTCGACTCGCTGTCTGGACGCCTTCCGATTCTCAGGGGGTGAGACGCGATTGTGAAGTCAGGTTCTCTGCTTGTTACTCATCGTATAGGTTTGTTTTGCTTGTGACTTTTTTGTCGTCGTGATTTCAAACGAATTTGTGTGGTTTTCTATGCGCTTTTAAGATAGAAATACATGCTGCTCGCTAGCTGTGCGTGCTTTGAATACGTCTGCGCATACGTGTTTGACTCATCACACTCTCGTCTTCCGTCTGCCCCTCCCTTGTCGGTGCCAGTCGGTTGCAGTGCTGCTCCATTAATTAGCATGCAAGCCAGTCGCGCAGCTGATCGCATTCGTGTGCTGCGCGGCTTGATTAGAATCGCGTGGTGCCACACTCTTGTGCTCGTTTTTTAACTTTCAATTCATTCGAATGTACGCCTAAAGTATATAACGCTATAGTGTACATACGGTAATCCTAAACCAATAATTTTGTTACCCAGCACCTCCACCAAAATGTTACGTGAAGGTACACGCGATACTATAGGTGTTTCACAGTGGCGTAACTAGATAGGACGGCGCCCAGGGCAAATATATTTCCGCGCCCCTCATTATCCCCCCCCCCCCCCCCATTAAAAGCGCTAATGTAGGCTTCCGCGATTGCCTACTGGCGCGCGGCGGGCCATTTCGGAGGCCAAGGGCCACCAGTTCTGATTTCGATGAGCTACGCCCGCGTTTTTGTATAGTATTTTTCTTTTTTTATTCAAACTTCCGGAAGTCCCTTACCCGTCATTGTTCTCTTCCAGTCCACACTGCAAAAAGCTTGACGGCACGGGCGCTTCCCAGGCCCAAGTTTCTCGTACCTAAGCTTTCGCGCTATTTGTGCATCCCAAGGAATGCAGGGTGAGTACAAAACAAAGCAACCAGCTAGACACCGCGCCCTCGGGTCTGGTATGGGGGTTAAACTGGTCGGAGTGTTCTGCCGTTTCGCTCCGTTCGCTGTTCCATTGATGGAGGTCATCCTTGTGCGGCCGCATTCTTTCAGGGAAGTTCTTGGTTTCTCCAACGTACGAAGCGGGGCAGTCGGCACATGCTGTCGGGTACACTACGCTCTGCGCTTTTTTCGCAGGTGCGTGTTCTTTGGGCCAAAGGATGAACCTGCCCATGGCGGTGGATGGCATGTGGGAAACGTTGACCCCCGCCCTTCTATTGCTTTGCTGGCGCCCGCGATGCAGGGAATCAACAAACGTCGCCGTCGTGTCACGCTTTCTCCGTCTTTCCTCCAGAGAACTCTGCGAATAAACGCCTTTGTTTAGCCTTTGGTGCCGAGGTCACGGATTATATTCGCCCTTCCTTCCGCCGCTGCGTGGACGATTAGTCGTTGGACGATCGGCTATTTCGTTGGAGTTTTCTGTTCTTACTCAAAAAAGGTGCATTCGAACTTTTTTATTTTATTTTGTTTACGTACGTGGTTGGTTTCAGGGAAGCTTTCAGTAAGTGGTTTGGGAGGCTGGTGGGGTTCGCTGAAACTCATCTAACCCAGTGCTGCGGAGCACAAAACAAAGCTTAGCCGAGGGTCATGGGAAGGCACGGAGGTAGCGCAGCAAAATGAAAATAGAGGATCCTTTTCCCGATGCAAAAGCCATTGCGGCAACCCTTTCCTTCACCACCATCCCCACTTCCAGTCGTACATTACAACCTCGCCCCTCCCCCCTTCCAGGCGGTTTTACGGAAAAAAACATTGACAACCTTTCCAGGGGGCGCCAACCCGAGGACTCGGCTTGGCGCCCCCTCCCTAGTGGCGCCCGGGGCACTTGTACCCCCTTGCCCCCCCCTAGTTACGCCACTGGTGTTTCAAGATATATTTACACCACGCCAACGCGCAAGCCAAGATGGAGAACAAGAGCTGAAGATGATGATCCTTCTTACCCTGGCGCATACCCACAAAGGGGGCCCTAAACCAAAATCATGTAGTCTGTTTTCGCGCCTATCTAACCGCTTTTGTGGGACATGGTCTCGTAACAATATTGAAAACGACAGCCTCGTGCATCGGATACCGCGTCGGCATTGCTCTGTTCAGCAGAGCCGGTTCATTGGTACGCGAATACACCCGCTGTCAAAACAAGCTCCTACAGTGTTAGGGGTGAGACTCGAGCATTGTCGTCGCTCTGATAAGCACGGTCCCGCGTTAACTTGTCTCCGAGACTCGCTGTTCACTGCAGGATTCACAATTAAGCTTTGCTCTGCAATGAGGAGCAGAGCGATTCAACAGCGCTGGCGTTAAGTATATACGATCTGGGCGCAGCTGCTCCCTTCTCCAGGAAAACTGTGCTATAGGTGTGATTTTGCGATGGTGCTCCCTGTTGGTGGACATCCGTATCTATATGCACGTAAAAAACCATGCGGCATGGGTTGATCCATGTCTGCAGTGTCGGGTTGACCCGTACGTATTCGCTTGGCGCGCCTGTGGCGCTGCAACGCCGCATACCTGATGCATGAAGATGATCACTGAGTAAAAATTCAGTTTTAAAGGTCTACTTTATCAGTGGCCCTCCTCCACAGTACGTCATTCGACGAGGTATAGTTCTCACACCGGCCAGCTGTGATCGGTGCACTAATACTTTATCTGTTCAATATTAGTGGAGGCTTAACGTACTCGGGTGGAGATGGGCAGTTCTTCGTGGACTCTTGGTAGCGTGATACCTCTTTATTTCGTCCCGAGTCACCTGCGTCACTCAGTCAGCGCGAGCACTCTGTCGACGTTGACCAACTCTAAATCATCGTCCTCTACCGTGCAGGAAGCGGGGGGGGGGGGGGGGCGCAGCTTTCTTCTCTCGATATGGGACAGGCCAGCCACGGCTTCGGGACCGTTCATGCATGTTTAATCGTGAGTCTATACCGCAAAGGTTATAAGGGCGGTGTCCCGCTGTCTGCGACCGCCGAACGTCAATCCATATACGTGCAGACGCTATTTCGGCACGGTGTTGCGAAGATGGGTGTCTCCCCCCCCCCCCCCCATCGCTGACTTTACTGCCCCCTCTTTCCGCGCAACGCGTTATGGCAACTCGTATACGTCAGCCCATCACGTGAGCGGCTGCCCCCGTTCGCGCTGTTTTCTTGGCTTCCCCGCTCTTCTTCAGAGTGTCGTTTACTGTACTGCATAGCATAGACGCTTTCTCTTTCGATCTCGGCGCGTATTCGGTTGCGTGCACGTTTTCGCCGGCGGCTCGTGCGTGTGCCAGCGCACGTTCTGCTTCTTCTTTGAACCCCTTTTTCGCCTTCCGTGCGTGCGCGATGGGCAGCTTCCATTTTTCTGTATACTTTCGTTTTTCTTCGTCGCTCGGCACGACGTTGCTGGGAGGAGGCGGTAAATGTCGGTGGCGGGGCGGAGCGAGACCCGCCGTGTGACCTTGGACGTCCTTACGGGGATCAACCTTTGCCGCCGCCGCTTTCGATCCGTTCACTATTATACTGTCGGAGCGCACCAGCTGCCCTGTCGGGCTTGATTTATGGTTGCGTGTAGTGATTCTGGGGCTTCGTACGGTCGGCAGTGTACAGTCGCGCTGCCAATGAAGGTGTACAGGTACTGCTTGAGACTGTGAATGGTCTTACGCTGCAAAACGCTCAATTCATCGCGTCGGTGATGCCGTAATACCTAAAAGACTTCCGTAGATATCTTCACATAAAAGGCGAGGTCTACTTGGGGGATAGGTGGGGAAGATGACATTAAAAGAATGCACCCACGTTGTTATGATTGTGCCATCGTTGGCACTGACATCCCGAACGATGATGGACCATTCAAGCACAACGCATATTGCGGTTATCGAAAGCCGCAAAGCTTTTATTTCTTGACCTGACAGTTATCTGAGGCAATGCAGATAGATTCCGACTTCGCAGCGCCGTTATTCGTGTTATGGCTATCGGTGCTAGGATTTTGATAAACACCAGTCACTTATGTCTGTGGCTTTCGTAGCCTGAGTTGCCATCGTGAGGTTCGCTGCCTACCGGTGCAAACTTACGCTACATAGCTGATTATCATGAAATGTTTTCCCTCGCCGTATTCTGGAACTTTCCGCGCATGCGCGAAATTTCTCCACGTGCCCACGTACCTGTTGCACTACGCCTGAACCCAAATTAGGCGTGCGATATCACTGGAGCAGTCGCGTTCTCCCGCATGGTCTCAAACGTACGCCCGAGGTCGACTCGTCCATATGCGGCTTCTGTGACAGTTTAGTTGACTTTTATGCGTTGGGCCCGCTGTGCAGGCGCATCGTTCACCCTGGTACGCGTGGCTTATTGGACACGAGAGAGAGAGAGAGAGAGAGAGAGAGAAACGTCTAGCTCTGCCTCGTTTCAGCACAAGTATATCGTAACTGCCGCGCATTCGCCGACCCTCCGTCTCACTTTCCTGCCACCTTTCCCTTTGCACGTTCCTCGGTTTAACTGCCGACCTTCGGCGTCCTTCAGAAACACGCTCGCTTGGTTCCTCGCGCGGTCTAGTTCCTCGCCCGCTGAGCCGCCAAAGGCCGCGAAGCCGTTCATTCGTTCGGCACACCACCGGTCGTCCTGTCGCGCTTCCTTCTCCGCCGCCTCTGCCGAGATTCGACGTCGACAAAGGGGCGACCTCGTGGAACGGCGGGCCGTAACGACCGTGACCAGGGCTCTGTACTCCATATATGCGAGGAGGACGGCGTCTTTCCAGTCGAGACGAGTCGGCTCAACAACGTCCTTCTCTCCGTTCTTCCTTCCCTCGTTCCTTGCGGGTCGTTTCTCCATTCACTCGCCTGGAAGCTTGCCGCCTCGTAAATATCTGCGTGTCGGCGGCGGCGGCGATTGCTCGGCTGGCTTCTTATCTAGGTGTCGGTTTTTACTCCTGCACCGTCCAGCCGAAGGTTTAACGGGGCTCCACTGCGAATGCTGTGATGCGTCCGACGTGTCTCGGCGTCAGGATCGTGGAAGGAGCCTATATAGCACGTGCTCGTGAATGACCCCCCCCCCACCCTCCTTTTTTCCCCTCGTTTGCTTTCAGAATGGCGGGGGGGGGGGGGTCTAAGTTACGCCGGGCCACAGTCCGCCTTTTCACGATGCCACTGCGCCTGCGCACTTCCCCTAGCGGGAAAGTCGGGAAGCGCTTGATTTCGCTGGTATTCGTTCTGGCGATAGCGCGTTTCGGACCATACCACAACGTATGGGGGCAGCGCAAACTTCGATGCACACTGTATAGCGTAAACTCATCCGCTTGTACATAGTCCTGACGCCTTCGGGGTCATTTAGTGCCACCTCGCGTGTTCGCCGTATCCGCATATACGCAGTATATCGTTCACATCACGTAGACGATTTTAATCTTTTAAAAGCCCCGCCGCAGTGGTCTAGTGGCTAAGGTACTCGGCTGCTGACCCGCAGGTCGCGGGTTCGCATCCCGGCTGCGGCGGCTGCATTTCCGATGGAGGCGGAAATGGTGTAGGCCCGCGTGCTCAGATTTGGGTGCACGTTAAAGAACCCCAGGTGGTCGAAATTTCCGGTGCCCTCCACTACGGCGTCTCTCATAATCATATGGTGGTTTTGGGACGTTAAACCCCACATATCAATCAATTAATCTTATAAAACCGTTTCGAAGCTACGCACCCGCGGAAATGAGTGCGATGCAAAATGCAATCGTAAACGAAGGTTCAGTTGCTTCGCGATTTGTTTGCCATTTAGGTATGCGTAAATGCGTGGTTTACAGATAGCTAGCCTTTCACGTACAAAGCTATTTGTGCACCTCTATGTTCCTTTCCATATTTCTTTCCCCCCTTGTCAAATGTATCACTACGTCAACAAAAACTTCTTGATGAACTATCAACTTACTCAAACACTCACGCTGGTCGGTACAACTGCGACTGTTTACAAAATAATTCGAGCGGGCGTGCAAGTAATCACGCCAGCGTGCATGTCAGAGCTCGGAGCTATCATGCAGTCTCCGCGGGCATCGCCTGCCTTTCGGGTTGCCGTGAAATGTGCTGGAAAGAATTGCGCACCCTGAGCACGAAATCTTCGTAGCTTGTTGCGAGTTCGCAAGTCGGTTAGCACAGAAAGCTTATAGCCGCGAACGCCTTTAGATCTGCACGAATGCAAGACAATACGGCACACGCCTATAGCTCAAATACTTTCTGCAGTTACGGGATCCTTGAAAGATTCAGCGTTTTCAAAGGAATGCAGCATTTGACGCAGTTTATCGCGACTGCTTGGATGCGATTGCAAACAGCAGAGTTTTACGGTTAACTGCAAACATAAAATCGAAGCTGTTGAGCTGAATTTTAGCCCCCCCCCCCCCTCTCCCTGCATAGCAGTCTTTTATCTCCCGCTTCATGTGCGCTTTCGTGCTTCTTTATTGTTACGAATTCGTGGAACTAATCGAACGTGAACACTGCAGTCACCGAACAGGCGAAACATAATCCGTGTATTTGCAACTTTCGCTTTTGATCCACGCTTCCCAACCCAATGAAAAGGGAACGCGATCGCTCACGCCGAACAATCGTGCTCGCATTGAATGTATAATAGTTCTTTTAGCGAAGCGCTTGCCTGGAAACTCCTTTTCTGCGGTGCTCCGAACGGGACCTGGGCGTGCTCCTCCTTTGTTTTGGCGCGTCCATTGTTCCTCTCCTCGTAAGCCTGTTATATTGTACACAATGCAAGCGCTGCGTGAAGCGGGCGCCGTGTTGAAAGTGGAACACTCGGCGGCGTGGTTTTTATTTCGGAATGCCGCCGCGTTAAAGCGTCGAATGCAACTGCACCTCGCAGCCCCGTAACGTCTGACCCTTCTCGCAGTTTTCCCTTGTTAATGTAGAAAACAGTCTGCAGGGTTTGCATTTCTCGGTGATATAGTTCCCATAATACGCATGTTTATGGACTTCGTCAGTTTAAGCTGTCGGGTATATAGAGCTAACAGTTTCTAAAACAACACCTTTATGACTAGACACATGCGTGAAACACGGATTGCAGCGGTCTAAAGGTTTATTCGTTGAGTATTGATTGATTTGTGGGGTTTAACGTCCCAAAACCACCATTTGATTATGTGAGACGCCGTAGTGGAGGCCTCCAGAAATTTTGACCACCTGGGGTTCTCTAACGTGCACCCAAATCTGAGTACACGGGCCTACAGCATTTCCGCCTCCATCGGAAATGCAGCCGCCGCAGCCGGGAATCGAACCCGCGACCTGTGGGTCAGCAGCCGAGTACCTTAGCCACTAGTATTCGTTGAGTATTGACTTGCCACTGCTGTGTAGTGGCTGGAGCGCGCGGTTTGCTGGCCCCCAGGTGGAAAGATCGAATTCCGGCTGCGGCGGCCGTATTTTCGATGGAGGCGCAAATCGGTGTGCTTAAGTTAAAAAAAGTACGCGTTAAATAACCCCAGGTGATAGAAATTTTTTGAGCTTCTTCTAATTATATGATTTGGGACGTTTAACACCAACAATTTTATCTAAATTTCAATCAGGTTGCGAGAACTAATTAGTCGCAAATGTTTTCGCACACTTCAGTCCTGCAAAGCGACTGTGCGCAATCGCTTTTAAAGCTAATGAATCATCTAACAGTAACTGTTTAATGGAGTAGGGTATATTCTTTCGCTATCAACATCGTTAAACTAGGCGAAGGAAGATATCTTGCTGTACTGTATACCGGATTTCATGGAATAACATCCATGAGGAGTTTGTCACGTGCCCTCTTCAGCTGTCGCGATACGAGCGTTTGATTGGTAGCGGTATATATGCATATATTCTAATACCACTTCGCTCTGCTCGTTAAAGCTTTCACACTACCTGTCTGGTTTCAGATGTCCATTTTTGAACCGTTGTCTGCAGAGGGAGGTGTGCAAGCTGTCATCGGCGCTTTTTTTTCGACTGCATTTTCAGTTTCCGTACTTTTTCCTTTTGTCGTCTCGTATAGTTCTGCGTGGTCGGCACCGCTGCTGCGCGAGTTTCTTCTCCGTCGGTGGCCCTTTTCTCGTGATGTCGTTAGAACCACCTTCCCTCCATTTCGGTTTCTTTTTTCTTGTTTCCGAGATTTAGGTTGGGAGGGCCTCTTTCGTAATGAGTTTGGCGCCGTCGTGGTCCGAGGCGCACGTGCATCGAGGGGGAACTGTAGCCGTCCCCTCCACTTCCCAGCTGGAGTGCAACGTCCGGCCCGGTTATTTCATTCTGGTGCGAGACGGCATGCCCTCCTCCTAATTAACTACGACATGGACGAGGGGGCGGGGGTGAATGTCGAGTTCTCTGGAACACAGGCTCGTCGCTCTTCTTTAGAAAACATTAGAAGGGACCTCCCTTACCTCTGTCGCCTGCCACTAGCGGACGACGCTTTGTACTTTGCTACATTTCTGTCGTATATGCGAACTTTATGAACTCAAGTCGTGTCCCTCAGTACGCGCGGCTTTTTTTTTTTTTAGTTGCCTTATAGCTGCTTGCATGAACAGTCGCGCCCATTATAAGCTGCAACGTGTTGTCCGTGGTCGCAGTGGTTCCAACAGTGCATGGTATAGCGCGGACATACGAAAATCGTTGCCTGAATCGATAATTGTCGCTTGCTAAACTAATTTCGCGTTTGCCGGTGTTACGGCATGCGCTTGAGGCCCCTTCAAAGCTGTTTGA
The DNA here is from genome assembly GCA_013436015.1 of Rhipicephalus annulatus. Classification (NCBI taxonomy): domain Eukaryota; kingdom Metazoa; phylum Arthropoda; class Arachnida; order Ixodida; family Ixodidae; genus Rhipicephalus; species Rhipicephalus annulatus. The sequence goes on from WOVY01000725.1 coordinate 400,810, forward strand.
CTCATTTCGCCCTAACCTTATCCCTGCCGAAGCGCGTGGGAATTCGCAGTTTTTTCGTTGCCCCGAGTTCCTACGGCCCGTCGCTGCCGTGGTTGCGCGCATCCCGATTCGTGGCCCCCCAGCTGCATCAGAATGCCGTCGGCGTACCGGGCCGTTTGCATAATGCTGTGGCGCGCTGCGTTGCCTGCCTTCGTGCGGTGGTTGTTTGCATGTGCCTCGGTGTTTGTGTCTACGCTATTCTCGGCACTGTTGCCACGCCAGCTCCGTCGTGTTTACAATGTGCTCTTTGCTTCCTGTAAGGCCTCTTCGTGCCACTTTTTTATTCATTTAGTCTCTCTTGTTTGTTGGACCCCCTCCCTCCCCCTCGTTGTCTTTTGATGCGGCGTTGCATTTAGATATCTGCTTCTGCGAAGGCGTGCCAGTCGATTTTATCGCCCCCGGTTATAAAGGTAGAAATGTCACGCGCCTTATCTAGGCGTGTTGGCACACGCTATCGTGGATGTTCGAGGGCAGCAGCGTATAATGCCGCCGTTTTATAAGTCGGGCGAATCTGCACCAGTGCCCGTTCCTCTGCGCCAGGGCCCGTTCCAGCGAGTGCTCCTTGACCCGTAAACTTTCGCACGTACTCGAGCAGCTTGTGTGCTGCTGAGATTGAGTGTTTGCAGCACGGCCCCTTGTCGCAATGCGTGTATGCGTTATGTTCGAGTCGCTCAGTTCCAGTTCTGAGGTGCGGGCTGAACGCTCCGCGCCTTTGTGTCGCTGATCTCCTGCGCCGCAGCACCATTTGTGTGTCCCTGCATTCTGCTTTCTTTTGCGACCGTTTCGTGAGACCCGCAGCTCTGCTGTTCGAATCTTGTGCCGTGCGTAGAATGGCCTCGAGTTTACGAGCGTATACTGCCGATAGCGCCGCTATACGCTGTACAGTGCCTCGACTATGCTTGCACTTGTGGGACATGCGAATCGGTTGGGTCGTGCGCTCAGCCATCTTGTCTCACTCGTGTACGTGTTTTGAAGCCTTGTGTCGGCAGATGCAATATCCGATCGCTATTTGGCCATTTTTGAAGGCTGAGACATGGATTTGTTAAGGATTAACTGGCAGAAATACCGCACCTGTCTCCATTCCGTTCATCAGGTAATCGCGCTCTTGTACCTTAATCTCGGCCTTCCAATATTCAGCTGTACATAAAGTATACTCCTGAAAGAGTCAACGACCCTGCCCGGCAAAACCATGCACGCTATTGAAGTCACGTGGTTCGTATGTGTAAGCAGTCCGTCATCCTTCCTCCCAAACTGCGTGACATAAGCGTACGTGCGCTGCGTGTTTCTTACGCCCTTTCCTGTAACATAGCACTTCAAAAAGAATGGTGGAGGCCGTCACGAAGCGCCCTGAATCCGAGAAAGGCTCCGCCTTCACGGGGCCCTGTTGCCGCAAAAAAAAAAAATAAAAACACACCCGGGGGTCATCACCTCGCGCCGCGCAACACACGGCCACTTTCTCTTCCGTTCGCATTTGAACGTGGTCTCTTCCGTCCATTTGTACTGTAGCGTATCTTCCGTACATCATCCACCTCTCTTCCCTCGTAGATGCGCTGGCGAAGCTCTACAACCGGGTCACAATGCTCGTGGCGGCAGCGGCTGACACGACGCGCGTGACCGTCGAGACGACGTACGCGTCTGCACGAACCGTCGCTCAAGTGTTCTGTCCCGTCGTAGCCGCCGCAAAGTGTGCGTGCCCCAGTGTACGTATACGTGATCGGAATCGACAAGCGCATCGCTTTATTCTTCTATTTTTGTTTACAAGAACACGGAAAGACCCGGCAACACGCGTGTACAATCTACGCCGTACACGCCGCGCGGTTGACGTTCGTCGTGTGTGGCGACGTGCGCGTCTGTTCGCGCGCCTCTTGTACATATAGTGCACTGGGCTTTTTGCCGAAAGAAACCGTAATACCCGTTATAACCGGACCGGATAGCCGCGTTTACTCCCTCTTCCTTCTGCCTGGAATCTCTTGCGTGTCTCGCTTCGCTTTAAAAGCCGTGCTTTCTGTACAAAGAAGCAGTTTACGAGCGCGCGTTCCCTGTTTAGCTTCTGCTGCCCCTCACAACAGCACACAAGGCAGAGCCGAGTGCGGTGTGTTTATTTCTCCTTATCTCGGCGGCCATGCCGCCGCGCGCTCCTCACGTCCGTGCTGGGCGAACGCGAAAGGGACCTTGTACGCCTGTTGGCTCACATTTTTTTTTTATCGTTTGCGCGTCAGCTCATTGCGCAGCACGCTGTTGATCGCCTCTTGCCTTTTTCTCTCACAGCGTGATGCGAATGAAAGCTGCCTATTTTACGCACTATAGTGTGATCGCCATAGTGCGTGAAAGTCCATGGCTATGCGACCGTGTCTCTTGTGTCAACAGGCGCACCTTTTCCTCTCTGTGTATACCTTGCGTGTGTTCACCGTCTCGCACCCAAGGCGCGCGTCATCGGCCCTTATTGCAGCATGTGGGGTGCAGAGCTTCTGCGCCTCGTAAGTTTTTACTTGGAGTGTATGGCTTTCCGTATACAGCCGATCGTGTCACCTCATAAAAAGAAAATTCCGCCATATCCACGAAGTGAATGATGATGAGTGGGCGAAGCTCCGGAGGTAAACCTGGTAAACCATGAATCCTCTGTACATTTTGCCCACTCGATTTTATTACTTCGCTATTCCTAGCGTACGTCGCCGCACTAAATCGAACGATTGCCTTCAACCAATGACACGCGCCATATGTGACATCATTCCTATTTTATAAGATCTCGCGTCTTTCATCAACTACAAGTACCGCTTTCTAGTTTATAACATCTTGCATCTTTTCATCATCAGCTACAAGTACCACCATCTAGTAAGCACTACAAGAACTAAACGAGAGGTGGCTACATACAGGAGACGGTACCGCCATCTAGTGAACACTTCAAGAACTAAACTAGAGGTGGCTACATACAGGCTACAGGGGACGCACAGCCCACGCCCTAAGGAGCTTCGCCCCTAAAAGGTCGAAGGTGTTTACTCGGTTATACTATAATTGCATACATCAGGTGCAATGCTGTGGAAGATGTACTCAATACGTTCGCTTTCCAAAAAACTAAACGCGTCTCGCGCTTGATTTCGTCGTTGTAAACGTGGCCTCCCTGATCGGCTCCAGCTGCGCGCTGACGAAACTGATCGCGGAGGCCACAATAGAACAGACGCTCGGTGATCGTGAACGGCTTATTGACTATATCAAGGAATTTTTTCAATATCTCGGGGAAACGGGATTTAATTTATTACTCGGCCTAAAGGGAAAAAATACACCTTACAGTTAGTAAAATAATTAAGTCATATTCTGTTGCGAGCTCCTAGGCGCGAGAAGTAGCTTCCACAGCGTTGCGCCTGATGTTTGAAACGGAGAATCAGAAAGCGGTAGCGAGAGGATCGTATATCTATGTACTCAATAAACTACACGGGGGGCGGGTAAGGGGGGAGAGTTCTAAATATAAATATGACATGCAGGTGTTCCTATTGCGGCCTGCTAGTATGTCACCGTTGCATTAGTGCTTTGTGTTGCCTTTTTTTTACGTTTTCACGTAAGCCGCACCTTCGCCACTTGCATGCGTGCAGGAATGTCTTATGGCCTAGCGGTCCCCGTACCGGCCTTGATAATTCCTTCCGGGCCATTTTTTAAATAATTCCCGCATTTCCGCACGAATTGAACTAATTCCCGCACTTTTCTGGTGCTCCTTCATTCAACGCGTTCCTCTTGCTTTTCTAAAAGCGAACAATGTTCTCATCCTTCAGCAAGGACTTGTGCACTTTAGGGCACAATAAGGACTTACAATGGAGACATGTGTGTTCGTATATTTGCGTACGCAAGTAATAGTCTAGCCGCTGTTTGATGCCGCGGACATGTTGAAACAGGCAGTTTTGGCGAGCCCATTACTTCTATAGCTGCCATTGCAGTAATATAATTTGAGCTTTATTTCGTCGTGCCTTCGTTCTCTCGACCGCGCGCTTCTTGCGGCCACATTTGCTGCCTATTATGCAATTGTGTAACAAGTTTCTATGTACAGATATCTAGCACCGTGCCCCTGTTTCAACCAACTCAAAAAGAGAAAAAAAACAAGGCAGGAAGGTCACCCAGTGGTGTTCTTTTTTTTCTCCTATGTCCTCTCTAGCTCAATCAATTAAAAGCTTTGATAAATTAGAATTCGAACAAAGCCGGGTAATGGACATCAGCTGATTTCTTAGGCGAAATTCTCGGATACCTCGTCAAATGCGAAAGTTCACCTTCTGCGGCGTCCCGTTGCTTCGGGGACCAGGTTTGCAGAAAATCACGTGATGAGGTCTGTTATAACGTCACAAATCGCCAAAAAAATGACGTAATTGTAACATCATTACTTCACATTGGACGTCATCTCGCCGTATCATAGCTTGGACAGAGGTGCTCCGATGACAGGTGGAATGCAAAACCATTGGAGGTGTCTCTGATCTTGAAGGCAATACAAAACCACGGCGGAAACCTTCAGAAATGTGAGGGGGCAGCATCAGTGCATTGGCCGAGAGGAAACAGCAGGCAGAAGGGACAGTTTCATGAGCTTGCTCCTTTTGCTGGGGGTTCTCTCGCGTCGTTGCGCTGGTGTGTACGCTAGTCCTCATTGCTCCCACTAGAGGCGCAGCTGTGCTCTTCGTTTCAGGAACGATCACTAGATGGCGCGCCCCCGCTCGGGCGACGCTCAGGCGCAGGTGGCGGCGTGGAGGGCTCTGTACTTTACGGATCATGAATCTATTATACTGAAAGGAAAACGTTCCTCTGGGCTTATGTGATCCGTAAATAAGCTCTTGAAGAAAATGTATCCACTGCATCAGTATGTAACTCTCTGTATGTAGTACATTGATCTGTAAATAATAAACATTGTTTATAGACGTTATATACAATCACATTAGAACTCTCATGTCACGTCTTTATATGATGATGATTGAGCATATGTACAGATGATTCACGGTTTCCCGGATTTAACCTCTGGAGCAAGCTTCATCATTCGCTTCGTATATACGCCGGAATTTTTTTTAATCTAAAGTGCGACGCAATTGTCTCCTTGACAACTTACATTAAAAAGTTCTGCAATACCAGTTTGGAGATATAGCACATCCTTTATTCTATATTACCTTTTCGTCTTTCGTACGCTCCAACACCATGGGGGGACCATATTTACGGAAAACGCTCGCCTTCGACGGTCCGCCTCTCCTACCAACCGGGGTGTGTGTCTGTGCGTGAAGCCACGCTGTCTGCATCCCTTCTCACGGCTTCCCGTCGTAGCCTGAGGCGGCTCCTTCCGCTCGATGCGTGTATTCCGTTCCTCTTCGCCCCCCTCTTTCACTTTCTACGGCTTACCAGCGTTCCTTCCGCGGGCGTGCTTTCGCGTACTCTTTTTTTTTTTTCTTCTACCTTACACCTTTCACGCTGTCGTCGAGGTGTTGGAGGAAGTCTCGCGTTTTCACCTGGCGCACGCGGCGCTCCTGTCGGCATTCAGGTCTCTGTAGGTGGCACAGCAGTGCGCACGGATTGGAGAAAAGCGTGAAGCCGTAACCGCTTACCATAACTCGGCGGCGGCCGCTGTGGCCTTGCTCTTCAGCGGCCTCGGAAGGCCAACCATACTTCGCTGCTCACTCCTGCTTCTTCGTGCGTTATCCCCCGCTTATTTTTTTTTTTGTATGCGCTATTCGCTTAGTTGTACCTCCTACTTGGGTGGCCTTATAAGCAGGCTTCACTGCCACTTTAAGGAAACGCATTTCCAGTCTCCGAGTCTTTGGGAGAGACTTCATGAGAGCTGTTCTTTTGCAGTCTTCGGTTTTGACGAGCGGCTCGCTGTTCGCGGTAACCTTGTGTAGGGGCTAACGTTGACTTCGTAGAAGCCAGTATATAGTTGTTTGGCTGTGTTTCGACTTGTCCTTGTGTGCCGGAGCTCTTTCGTTTCCGTACGGCCCTCAATGGTTCTGTCAATCGTAAAAAAAGAAATAAACTGCCCTCTTATTTCCAGTTAACTTCATTCCTGCATTCATGGCAGTGAGTGGGTGTGTACAGGCCAGGGCCGCTTGAAAAGAACGGCAGGCGAGGGTGATTCGGATATACCTTTGGAGAGCGTGTTGACGAACGCTTTTTGCCTCGAAGATAGACTAGAATGTACATTTAGCCATGAAAGGTGAGGTGAACCTGGTGAAGTGTTTTTAAAGGCGAAGCACCCTATAGGGTCTCGACGTGCCGGAGTGCATCATAGTCTACTGCTATAGTGGCGGGCCATTTGCTTGAGCTTCTATAGCACTTCTCAATAACTTGACTTTGGCTAAAGAAGGACGCGACCAAAACTGTTGTCGCAATAAGTGTGCCGAACGTGTGCCGAAGTCTCACCAAGGCTAACGTGAACATTGATCTGACGGAATTATAGACGGCGAAGAGGACAAATCTATACGGGCGGCTATGGTTCGTACGCTTATGCTATCGGGTGTGCCTCCGCGCCGAAAAATTCGTGTACCATGAGATTTTCGGGAAAGCCATATGCCCGCTGTGTCTGAGAATTTAGCCACCAATTATATTGCGGCCTAGCCACCGTGTCCGCGCAATAACAGTGCGTAAATTCGCATTGGCGTTGGAGTCCACGATCCGTAAACTTTTGGGTGCAGTTGTACATATTGACAGTACCAAAAACGACGTGGACAGTCAAAACAACGAAAAAAAAAATGGGATAATGGCTTGTCCGATCGTTCCTTCACGCTTTTTTCCGTATTGCGATGGACCAAGGAGAGTTCAAAAAGTTAACTCGCGTATTAAGTGTAACTGGCCTTGAAGAACGCCTACTTCTGTCATTTGTCCTTCGTAAATACACCCCAACCGTTCGAATTTCGGGAGGGGCATGAGCCCCTAGCCCTCTTCCACCCCCCCCCCCGCCCCCTGGCTTCGGGCCTCGCTCTTAACTACTTCATGCACTGTAGGAAGAGACAAAAGGGGCAGCAAAGGGCGCTGACCAAGTGCTACGACCACTTTTGTACAAAGTGCAAGAACAACGCTTATGCGCGACGACACATGTGACCGTGACAAAATAATCTTGCCTCACAAAAGAATATTCTCTCTCGGAAAGAAGTGGTGTATCCTGATGCATTGCACCGCGGCCTTCCTGATAAAAAAAAAAATTATAGTCTTTCATTCTGCTTATTGCATTTTTCAAAAATTGTGCTTTATGCAACAGAGGACTGCACTTGCATTATTTGCAGTGTACAGCTATGAGACTACCATAGCCATTCTTAACATTGGAAGCATGCCGTCTTCCTCAGTCATCGAAGAATTTTCATTTTGTGCTATGTCCATTTTTCAACGTGTTTTTTCATACATTCTATTGGCATTCAGTAAACCAATACTCTTGACGAATTATACATGATCGACTACTCCAGTCGCTGTTCAGTACACACTTTAGAAAGCTTGCAAAAAGGCGGAAAACAATAAATTGATATGTGGTCGCTATTTTTTTTTTTTTCAAATTGCGAGATACCTTATGTACGTGCGGTGTAACATCCACACGTCTTTGGTCATTGTTTTTCTTTTGCTTCTGTTTTTACTTGACTTTTCACGCAGGAGGGTTTTGCAAACGGGTATGATGACGCTGTTTCCATATCCAGCATCTTTTAATCGTTTGTTAGACTGACCTCGCCCGTGTGATGACATGACTTCTGAAGGGTGGCCTGCATTCAGGTTGTCGCTATTCCTCTTTTTATTAACTTTGAATGTCCACGATCAAAAGGAAGGACATCCTTAGCACTCCTGGGCTGATAGCACCGGCAAGTATGAGGGGGGGGGGGTAAACAACAAGAGGGAAGGCAGGGAGGTTAACCAGGCACATGCCCGGTTTGCTACCCTACGCTGGGGGAACAGGAAGGGGGCATAAAGATGAGAGAGAGAGAGAGAGAAAGGAAAGAGAAGAGAAAGAGAAAAAAAGAGGATTGGCAGTCAATCAGCTGGCGCGTATACAGCGGTGGCACTACACAAAAGTTAAAGTTGGTCACATAGGCCTGTAGTCCTCAAAAAGCACAAGACAGCTTTGACTGCTTTTTGAGCCGATGAAAGGCGATGACGGTGTTCCAGTAGCATCTGCACAGAAAGTGGCCGATCGTCCAATTGTCGCAATGTGTCCGAAAGCTTCTGTCTTTCAGAGGCAAATCGAGGGCAATGGCATATCAGATGGTCGATGTCCTCTTTGGTGCAGCAGACGTCGCATTCCGCATTGTCGGTCAGTCCGACGAGGTTTCTATATGGCAAGTATGAGCATCATCACAAAACTAAAGTGTGTGAACGCCGTTCACCCACTTTAGAATGCCGTTGTCTTGGGGAAATTCAAACTCCGATTTGAGCCCCCAGGTGTGCTCTTTGAAGACGTTGAGCACTGCTTCAGCCTTGTCGTTAAAGTACATTTGTCCAGTTCTTTCAACAAGCACTGTGTAATCACCTGACGATACTCTGTTCTTGCACTTTGTATAAAACCGGTCGTAGCAACCTCAACAAAATTCAGTTGAACGGTCGGCGCGTTTCTCTTACAGTTGTCGCGCTGTTACTACAATACAGCCGCGTTGAATCAACGCGCTCAAATTAAGCTCTTCCTACTTCATGCAATTCTTATCTTGCGAGGCTTACTTTGCATTCGTGCGTACGTTACTTTTGCAATGTTCGGGCATTTCTTACTGCCGAGTTCCTAGTTTATCTGGCGAACTTCTGTCGTCACCATTACACCGGTCGGCGCTACCCTCGCTATGCTCCCATCGCGGAGGCCGGTGGCTCTCCCGTCAAATGGTTCCAGCTGTGGCGCCGTGGGCTGTCGAAGGGTCGTGGGGTGGCCGCGTTGTCCATTCTCCCCCCCCCCCCCCTTCTCTTCCCCCCATTTTCAAGGGGCAGCTCGTTTTCCTCACCCAGCTCGAGAGATGAGCTTGCGCTCAGTGTGGCGCCCGTGGTCCTCCCCTCCGCTGCAGTGCGCTTTCGCCGAGCATCGGCCTATTCTCTTTCCGTTGTTCCGGGTGTTTCTTCTCTGCGGCCTGGTTTTGCAGCTGTGCCCCGCCCCCACTTCCTGACTCGCCGTTTCATTATTTTTCAATGCGCTTCGGAAAAGCACGCACACTGTCGTGGTGCGCCAGTGTTCTCCAACTTGACAGCTGCTCCCGTTTTCGCACGTTTTAATAGCTGTTCTCTCGCCCTTCTGACACGTCCGTTTCTTTCGTCGGGACCTCCCTGATGAAAATGGACCCAACGGCAGGGGTCTTCCAATATTTCCGTGCATGGTCTCTTCTGTGCAGAAGTTTTCACCCTCGTGTCTTTCGTGTCCTTCTTGTCTCTGTGTCGTCGTTTTGTTCTCGCGCTATAACTACCGTCATGCCATACCAACTAGCCCAAGCTGCCACACTCCCAATCTTTTGAATCGGGTTTGGCGAAAAAGCCATGGGTAATTGGTACTGTAATTAGTCATTGGCGTTCACAGTTAGCCATTAGTAATTACGAGTTATTAGTAATTACGTCGACTACAAGCAGCGTATTACGAAACGCGGATGATTTTCGATATGTACTTTACTTTTATTTTACTCTTGCTCAATGATGGAAAATTGTATCGGTATCTAGATGCTTTTATTCTCCGCCCGAGGTATCGTGCGCAAGTCTTTGCGGTGTTCATCGTTCTGTTCATTGCGTATCAATTGAAAGAAAAAATGAGCGAATGCTCGCTATTACACAACTGCCCCAGTTAGCGGATTTGAGGAGCAATGAATGTTATGGGCGAGTTGATAATTCTCACGCTGTAGCTAAGTACGTTCCCTGCCACAGTGTGCACCTTAATTATGGCACGTAGTTAGCCCGATGGAAATCCATTGTCACATTGCAGTATCGATGCAGTTCAGCATTCGGCTTCGTGCTGGCTTGCGGGCGACAAGTGCGATGTCTGGCATGTCTTCGTCAGTCTCGAGACGACCTTTTGCTGCCGACTTCCTCGTGACAACCAGCTTCCATTTTTACCCTTCAGCCCGGGAGTCGCTGCCCTCGCCGGCATGGGCCAACGCTTGCTTCGGCAAACTTTTTTGGCAACACCTTTTCCACAATGAAAGGGGTGTGCTTCTGGTGCTGCTGTCCATTACGCCAACCACGGCTTCAGCGGTGTCATTTCCAGCGAGAGGTGTTACTTAGGGTAACTGCGCTCCCTCTTGCTCGGACTCGTCGCTTCTTTTAACCTTCCCTCAGTTGACGAATGGCAACACCGGTGAAACACCGGTGGCGTACTGCACAACTGGTTTTAGTGTGCGTTTCAGTGCATGTCTCTTCCTCCTATAGCGTCCCGTTACGTTGTAGCTTGTTGCCCTTCGTACGTTATCGCCCTTGTACGCATGCCGCGGTTACGGAATGCGTCTTTATGCATGGGGCCCTCGCTTTTTCTTGCCACCCATGGCGCGCACGATTTTTTTCCCCTTTTGTAGTATATGTCGTTCTATGGAGCTCTGATAACGTGTACTCGCGGTCGCTCCGAGCCTCTACGCGAGAATGCGGGTTAGTTCCCGGATGAGTCGTGATCTGGAGTGCCGCAGAGGCGTGGTCAAGGCCCCCTTCCTTGTCAGGTAGGAAGAAATCTTATACGCACTCTGGCTCCACTAATTGTGTGCAATGTGGCGAAGCCTACAGGCGAGTTTACCGCGAAGTGTTTTGCACGTTCGCGGAATGTGTTCGCTAAATTGTGCGCCGCTAGTCCTTTGCGCTAAGCGTCCACGCAGTCACTATCGCAGAATACATCCTGTTACGATTGGCTGCCCTGGTCAGTGTCGTTCGCAACACTGCACGTAGTTCGAGGGAACCGCTGGTACCGCGGCTTGCTTTTGTACTCGTTGCCAGCTTCATGATATTTTTTTATGCAACTTCGTATGCTAGCCTCCTTGCTGGCCTGGCGGTGGAAAGTGGCCCAATCTTGAGTACCTCTGTTTTTGTTTCTCCATTCGTCCCTTGATGTATCTTTCCATCTCGTGTCTGCCTCCGGGGAAGAGCGCTAATGACTGCTATACCTTTGACTCGGGGTAGGGTCCTGGTTGAAGGAAGAACGGAGGGAACGAGCTCTTCAAAACAATGGATTGGATCTATGTATATATACTAGAGGCAGGAGGGAGGCCGTTCGTGGTTTGCAACTGAGGCCCTCGCTACGCATCGTCGCGCCTGTGTGCGTCGCTATTTCGCTGCTGCTCCCCTCTCCTTCTCCTGATTCTTTACGCTGTGCGGTAGACCCCCGATGCTTTCGAGAGGCCCTTTAATTGGTAGGTGTCGGCCTGCCTTTCCTGCGGTGTGCTCTTTCTTCCCCCCCCCCCCAACTTCCTCCCCATCCTCCTCTTGAGTGGTGTGGCAACCCCGCACCGGAATGCGAGCAGGAGAAGCGGGCGGGGAAGATTGAATGAAAGCAGAGGTTTCCCGTGAGCGCGAGGCCGCCGACGTCTTTGCGCCCTCTCTCGAGAAGGGGGGAGTCGTGAAGGTTCGCTATGTTCTTTCCTGTAGAATTGTTGCCTTATTTTGTTTATTTTTATTTCTCTCGGGAAAAGGAGACTACCCTGTGTAGGTGTGTAGCGAGCGCTCGGGACAGTTGGCAAGAAATCGTGATGTTCCGATCTCCCCGGCGGATCTTTTTTCCTTTCGAGAATCTCCGTGGGAATCTCTCCTGTGGTGGGAAGCGAGCTTTAACGCGGAGTCCCGGTCTGTGGAGAACGAAAGCCGCTTGCGCAGTTATGTCGTGTAGTCCTCTTGACAGACGCACCACGTGCTTCGTCCGTGTACACTGAAATTGTTTGCACGTGTCTCATTTGCTCATGTAATATGTTGAACCGCCGAGAATTAAGAATTGGTGGTTTCCTTGCCAGCTCGTTGTTATTACGCCGAAGTTTTCACATAGAACACCAAGGACCCTTGAAATCGTTGGAAGTAAGCACAAGGCAGGGAGGTTCACCATTAGTCTCAGGTTGGCTGTCTAACTTGAGTAATGCATTAATCAAGAGCGTGGAAGAGAACTGAACAAGCAATAAGTGCCCGGGCGTTTTTATATTGCACCATATGACCGTCGTCTTCGAGAAAACAAGCGTCTTAACTGCCTTATGAGCCATTTCGGCCGTCGTATCACGATGGGCGTAGATGACGAGTGTGCGGCACCGTGGTTCATGTTGAATAATGATGGAAAGCGTATAATATTGGTGACTAAGCTGAAGCGAGCGAGAGAAAGGGGGAGGGGTGTGGGTATGCACTCACTGACATGTTCAGTTCGTTAGCGCACGAATCCGTCATCATGCGTCCGAGGTATACAACATTCTAGAAAGTTCATAATGAGGTACCGATGGCCTCGGTAACGTTGCCCCGGCGCCACCACCACAGCGAGTTGACACCTGCTGGTTCTGTCAAGTAACCCGCCTGAGCGCTTCGCGGTATATATCGCTGCAGCACTGACCAAGACAATTCTGTGTGCATAAATGAGCTTTGTTTTCATTTTTCACCCATCAGGGCGTTATTTTTATAGGGTACATGACAAACCCGCTTCGCCCTTTCCAGGGTGTAGAACAGAGGTGGTGCGATGTTGGGTGCGATTATTTATTGCACAAAAGCGTTGCACGGCATTTTTCTCTAGCAACCATGCTCTATGGAAAATGACTTTCACGTGGGTTTTTACAGAAAGCTGGAGGACTTCTCGGCTACTATGCACCCGTGCTCCGGTCCGGAAAAAGTCCTGACAAACGCGCCTGCAAATGCAATGCCCTCAAATTGGCTTTGAAACAGGAAAAGTACTGCGTCGTCTCTCGCCTAAGAGGTCATCTCAACAGCTTGACGTAGGGGATTGTGTAATCGGAATAATATAGAGGAAAAATAAAATATAAAAGAACAGGGGAAAAAACGGGAGAAGAGGGCAGTTGATCTGCCTCCCTCACATCATTTTATAGCGCTCTACAACATTCATAAGCGGCGTTCCGGTCTTTACGTTTCTCGTTATTTGTACAGTTTCGCTTATAGATCTATTTGACTATACGTCTAATCGTGTCGCATATGCATTATGTCCTTCCCGTAAAAAGGTCATTTTCTACCACAAAGCTGTCTAACGGCCGTGCCCGCTGTTCTGTGTAGTTTTAGGTTTCGACTCTCTTTCGGAAGCCGTGTGAAGGAGTTCACCGCTAAAAGCTTCATAGAAGGTAAATTTTGATCGATTACAGCGCAGCCACTAACCTAACCGGACCCGACACGTAACCAGACTGCGCTGTGCGCGTTGCTGGTTGCCACACGCACGCACACACACGCAGACACTGCGTGCCTGCAGCTTTCCGAGCGTTTTCATTGTGTTACCAGTTTGATGAAAATGCATCTATCTTTTGGCTGTATAGTGCAAGCGCGCACGTCTACCGCCCGCGCGTCACGTATGTGGCGGTATACGCCTCTACATTTTCTTTTCGCTTCGCGGTGACGCTTTTTACTGATACGATCGATTTGTCCGGCGCGGAACTAACTAGCCACGTGGCCGTTGGTTGCAGCCCGCTATGTCTGCCGGGAAAAAAAGAACCGGCTGAGCCTTGCCTCGACAGCCGCTTTGGCTGCTGTTATATGCCTTTGCCTCTCGCCAAGGGGAAGGTAGGCTATCAGTATGCCCCTCGCCTCCTTCCGTTCTTTTTCTTCTAATATTCTTTAAAACAGGCGCCTGACCCCTGAATCATGAGACCCCGTGTTCCTCCCTGCATTACCGAATCTTGCTTTGAAATACGCTCTATGTGCAGCTTCGGTTCACTTGCCTTTCTCGCTCTACGGATGTACACACACACACGTCAGTGTTTTTCTCATTACATATCTTACAGGGCACGTGCTTCCTTGTACTAATATATATATTTTTCTATTCCTTTATCGCGTCCTGCCTGCTTCCCGTCTGCGCGTTTCGCGGTGTGCCCGCGCGCCTGATTTATTGAAGCGCTGTATACCCCCTGTTGTGCCCGGCGCCAGAGCTGACGAGGGAGCGGCGTTCCTTTTGATGTTCCTTTTGGTCGCCAAACGGGTTGGCGGCCTGTGTCCGCCATGTATTGTTCCCACCTGGCCGGGGGGGTGCGGCGTCTTGCCGCCACGGCACCGTGAGCAGTTCGGGAGACCACAAGTGCAGCTTCTTCTTTGGAAGATGACGGCGGCGGCGGCGGCCGGGAATCGTCCCGCTAATTAAACGAGTCGTTCGGCGACCATTTGAAGCTTGTTTACGGCGGCCTTTTCAATGGATGCAGTCATGGCCGGCGCCAGGGCTGGCGGGGGAGCGGCGCTCCTTTGGTCTTCAAACAAATAACCGAACGACCGGCTGCCTACGCCGGCCCTGTATTGTCCGTCCTAGCAGGAGGGTGAGACGTCCTGTCGCCACGACGGAGTGGGCCGTTCGGGGGACGACAGCAAATGCGACATCTTCCTGGGAACAAGAGGTCGCGGCGGGCCCCCGCAAATCACCCCGCTCATTGAGCAAACAGTTCGGCGGACCCTTTGATGGATGCCGTCCTGAGCGTGGGACCTCTCGACCAGCGACACACACGACGAGGAAGAGCCCGGCTGGCACCACCTTTGAGTGCAGTGATCACGCTTCAATTTTGAACGTTCACGTGGACCGTGCGTGCTCGTCACCCTCGCGGGTAATGTGTGATCCGTGATTGGACGGTGCCCTCTGTACGCGGTCCCCGATCTAGGGATCTGGGGAGGACAGACCCTTTATAATGAGCCCCCACGGCTCATTCGGTGTGCTTTTTTCGAGAAGAGAACCAGGCAGAACAGAGCAGAACCGAGCAGAACCATGTAGAACCAAGCACCATGTAGCGCTATGTTAGGAGTCATGTAGAGGCCTGCCACGTTTGAGGGCTCACCGTGTAGGGAGTTCGCAATGTATATATTGTAAATAAACCCTCTTCAAGTCTCTCTTCCTCCTGCCTCGACAACTTCATCCCGGACCTCCGGTGTCTGGAAACCCCGGTCGCAACAACTGGTTGGCAGCGGTGGGATACGAGTCTGCGACGGAGAGCGACATGTACCGGAGGCCAGCCGAAGCCCTGGAACTCGGCGGGATCGAAGCAGCGTACCACCACCGCACGTAATGGGGTGAGTGCCTGGCTTTGTGCTTGAGATATATCGAGTCTTTTAGCCTAGATTCGTTAAAAGATAGATATAACCAACAACTGCCTGGCCACTGTAGTTGTTATCTCGGCACAAAGCAGCACTGGATGATTATCTGAGCAAGTACGCTAAAGCAGGAAAGCTTAGATTATTCAATAGGAACAAGTGGTAATGTTTCAAAATTTCTAAGGGTACGTTGCGGGTTAAATTTTAGGATGTTGTAAAAAGCAGGAGTGAAAATTAACAGGAAACAAGTAGAGAGGGATGTTGGCCACGTAGTGCTACTTGGGTGCTTAAGCTTGTGGTCTCCGCTGTGAGATTTGCCAGGCTTCAATTTCTCTAGACCCAGAATTGAAACCGCTGGTGGGTTTGTGTTTTGTCACAGCTGAGCCAAAGCAAAGTAGTCGCCATGGATCTTACGAGATTGACGAGAGAGAACCTGCTGAACCTGTGTTGGGATCTGGAGCTAGATTTTAATGATGATATGCCTGCTTCTAAACTCCGCGAAGTGATTCTCGAAAGCAATAGTGACAATGAGGAAATCGAGCACTTCGGGAATATGTACTTATTGGACCAGGAGGAGGAAGTACAAAGGGCGCAAAGAAAGGAAAGATGGCGCCAGGAGGAATTGGAAGCTGAGCGCAGGCATGAAGAACATATGAAAAGGATGCAGGAATTAGACCAGGAGGAATTGGAAGCTGAGCGCAGGCATGAAGAACATATGAAAAGGATGCAGGAATTAGACGAAGAGATAGATAGGATTCGGCAGCAGAGTGGTCAATCCGTAGATGTAGCGCACGAACGGTGCGATGTAGCGGCGGTGCCGTTTAAGACCGAAGCGAAGGCTACAGGTCAGACATCTGTAGATGTAGCGCACGAACGGTGCGATGTAACGGCGGTGCCGTTTACAACTGAAGCGGAGGCTACATGTCTGATATCTGTAGATATAGCGGCGGTGCCGTTTGAGGCCGAAGAAAAGGCTAGTGCCTGTAAGGGAATGGAACAGGTTTTAACCCATTCTGAGAAAAAAGAGCTCGCGGTCGCAGCAGGGTGTGAGGGTTCCGTGGTGGTGGAAACGGAGTTAAGATTAACGGAGTGTTCCATCGAACCTTGCAGCCCTGTAGACGATGTTGATGAGCGTCAGAGGCGGACGAAAGGCTCCAGGTTTGGCACCAAGGAATGTGCCAAACGGAGAAAGCGTCCGAAAAACAGAAGCGCGGCAAGGCTCGCGATCAGCGCGGCGCGTTTGACGAGGACCTTCAAACGGCGTGGCGGATTCGCGAGAAAAGGCCCGTTGTCTTCTCTGACTGGCTCGAATCGCATGCGTCTAAGCGGCCGGAGAGTGAGGAAAAGAAAAGCGCAATCTACGCGGCCGCGGTCTAGCGATGAACTGATAAGTGATCATCAGGACTGGGCGCGCGAGACGGCGGAGGAGCATATCGGTGATGAAGAACGTCAGAGTAGGACGAAAGGCTCCCAGGTCCGCGCAAAGAAGCGTGCACAGGGGAGAAAGCGTCCGAAGGGCAAACAGTAAGGCAAAGCTCGCGATGAGCACAACGCGTTCGAGTAAGGTTTTCAAACGGCGGAGTGACATCGCGAGAAAAGTGCCGTTGTCTTCTCTGACGGGTCTGTATCGTATGCGTCCGAACCGCCGGAAAAGAAAAGCGCATCGTACGCGGCAGTGTTGGAAGGATGAATTGCTAGGCAATCATTCAGACAGTGCGCGCGGGAAAGCTAACAAGCAAGTGGGTGCTGACGAGCATCAGAGGTTGGCGAAAAGGCTCCGTAGACGGCACGAAGAAGCGTGACAAACGGAGAAAGCGCCGTAAAGACGAGGCAAAAATCGCGACGCGTTTGAGGAATGTATTCAAATGGCGGAGCGAAATTTCAAGAAAGTTGCCGTATCGCAAGCGTCCGAGCGGCCAGAGAACAAAGAAAAGAGAAGCGCATTGTGTGCGTAAGTGGCCGAAGGGCAAGAGACCCTTCCGTTGTCTCGCGGTGCATTGGACGGGGTGCGGGGCAAAAGAGTCGGTGGTTTTCGAGGGGCAGGAAGCGACAGCAAGTCGGCTTCGAGGAACGTCGCGGGGTTCGGTAGCAGGGCGATTGACGCGTGTTGTAGACCCCGCTTCTCGAGAAAATCGTTCCGGGCGCGACCACCGCGAGTTCGACTCAGAGTTGTTGCGAACAGCTGTTAGCCTCTCAGAAAACGTCGACTCGGGACTGTTGAAAGGAACATTTTGTTTGTTTTTGTGATTTTGTAAATAACTCGTTTGTACTTTGTTTTCGTTAGCGCTCTATCATTTTTGGTAGCCTATATGCGTTGTATAGATCTATTGGAAGGATAGTGACACGCATTAGAGCGTACAGAATTAGGCGTTTGTCATCGGCACCGGAGTTGGTTTGTATGCGTCCGAGCCGCCGGACAAAACGAAAAAAAAAAAGCACGTTGGGTAGAAAGGCAGACCCTTTCGTCCGCTCTGTCGACGGCATGTTTGATGGACTGCGGGAGTGCGAGGTACTCAGCGAGAGTAAGAACGCAGGTTGTCAGCGCAGAGCTTTGCGGGGGTCGGAGGCGAAGCGAATGGGTTTTGCCATTGTTCCAAATTCCCGTTCGCCTAGAAAGACCCACAGGACGCGACGGCCGCGCGTTCGTCTCAAAATTAAGTGACAGCGGTAAGTGTTTCGGGAAGGCTCTCCCGCGGATTTGTATTTTTTAGTTTTGAATATCTGTTTTGACTGTTTAGGTCAGTTTTCCTTTTGGAATGTGTTTTGTACTTCTGCTACTAGATAGCGTTACGTAGCAGGTACCATGCTGTTTATTTTTGTTAAGCTTTGTATGTATTGGTTTTAAAGGTACCGTTTTGCGGCAGTATAACGACACGTTAGGGGACGTTTGTCAAGTAGACCGACGTTAGGAGACGATTTTTGAGTGAGCGCACGGACGCAAGGATATTCTTGCGAGGTTTTCAGGATCATGCGAAAGTTTTTTTGTTGTTATTTTTGTTTTGTTCGCATGTCTCCGGTGTTGAGTAAGGAAAGGTATTCGTGGGTTTACGTGTACGTTTTTAGTTCATGAGCTTGAGTGTAGAGTGGTACCTCACGAGAGTTAATGAGTGGTTCATCCATGCAGGAGCACTATAGCCCTGTGATGTGCGTTTGCGGATGTATAATAAAGATGTTCTGATGCAGGTACAGCACGGCAGTTATGCTTTCGTCTTCTCAAAAGGAATTGACGACTGGCTTTGCGGCACTAAATTTCGGGAACTAAAAGATAGCGTGAAGTAAAATGCTTTATTTTATGAGTAGGATACCTGGTGGGTTACGGCGGATTACTCACGCAAGCACTCGGGTATGCCCGGTGAGCGCATCACTTGACAGTTAGTTTTCTTGAAAGCAGTTTGATGGGAAGATTATTATCGGATCGGGATTAGGAGTTTGGTGAAACCTCAGAGAAACGTCCCGATTGCTGCTTGTGTTTGGTAATACTGCTTAATAAGGTTGCTTTTGGATAATTTGTCGGACTCGACGTGTCTCAGTGCGGGCAGGGTGCTCTCCCGTGCCTGTGGGTGGTTGTGTGAATGCTTTTCCCAGAGGGAGCCACAGGGAACGAGAGGGAAAGAGTCCTTGGCTGAGCGTCATCAGCAGTGGCCTGGAAGACAACACTACACACATCGACACTTCGGGCCTACCTGTGCACTGGTCACCCTCAGGTCGCTTCTCCCGCTGGCGGACGAGCTGTTGTGCCCGGCGCCGAGCTGACGAGGGAGCGGCGTTCCTTTTGATGTTCCTTTTGGTCGCCAAACGGGTTGGCGGCCTGTGTCCGCCATGTATTGTTCCCACCTGGCCGGGGGGGTGCGGCGTCTTGCCGCCACGGCACCGTGAGCAGTTCGGGAGACCACAAGTGCAGCTTTCTTCTTTGGAAGATGACGGCGGCGGCGGCGGCCGGGAATCGTCCCCCGCTAATTAAACGAGTCGTTCGGCGACCATTTGAAGCTTGTTTACGGCGCCTTTTCAATGGATGCATCTGGCCATGGCGCCAGGGCTGGCGGGGGAGCGGCGCTCCTTTGGTCTTCAAAACAATAACCGAACGACCGGCTGCCTACGCCGGCCCTGTATTGTCCGTCCTAGCAGGAGGGTGAGACGTCCTGTCG